>JANPWX010019911.1:129173-215190 GCA_024734555.1 Trochalopteron elliotii
TCGTGGAACAGTGCGAGATAGCAACCCTGCTGTCGGTCGGCTGTTTCACCCAACATTCGAATGTCGTTCCCTGTGGCTGTCCCAGATAGATTTAAAATGGAAAAATAAAATTTATTCTTTATATCCGATTGGCTAGTTGATCATTTATAACCGTAGTGAACACAGCGCTCTGGATGAGGTTGCACAAATGAAAGTCAGAGACACTGCCTTGTTCTGTCTGTACAATCCCAGTTGGCGTGTGCAGATAGGTTACTGCTTTTCTTTATGCTTGAATTTTGGTTTGCAATGCTCCATCCCTGCTGTATATGTAACTTAAAAATCACACTTATCAAAATGTCCACTTTTTTTGTTGTCAGAATTCTTTTTGGCTTCTGTGTGCTGATGATGCTGTTTTGCAGGTGTGATCAGCTTACAGCTAAAGCACTGTATTTTGCTGGATTCAAACCGGGAACTCCTTTATCTTCATGTGTTCCTGTAATACATTTTGTTTGTGTTTCAGTTTACCACATTGACTGTTGTGGGGCACTGCAGTTTTAATCTTTTAAATTCCACAAATGCACTGAGGAAATCACTATAGCAGTGTCCTGTATTTTGAAAACAAATATTGTCTTTTGGAAGAATATATTTTATTTAACATAACAAATACTAGCTTAAAGGTGTATACAAGCAAAAAGGGCAAGAAACAATGCAAGGGAGTGACATTTGAGTTACTGTGGTATAATATTGTGGTGATATAGTAGTTTGAATTTAACTGTCATGTAATAATTTTCTTTGAATAATTAAAAATCACAAGCATGCAACTTAATTGCTTGCCTGATACATTGATAATGCATTATTTTTACATGTGCTGCTGTTACCTTAAAGACTGTTGGATTTGATTTTTAGTTTTGTTCCCTCCCCATCCCCCCCCCCGCATTCACTGTGCCTCATTTGCTCTGTGATCCTCATTATTTTTGTCTCCTTTCTAGCACACTACTGTTGAGAACACAACTTCACTTCAGCCTTCAACAACTTTTTCAACTGCTTCAACCTCAGCCACTAGCACCACCTCTTCAGTTGTCAGCATGGCAAGCAGTATGAACACTACAGCTAGCCTTGGCCTGAGTGTTACCAGTGTGTCTACTACCACACGGGCAGCTCCCTTAATGTCTTCAGGTTTGCAATATTAACAGTTAATGTGGAGAGACAGAGGACTTCAGTCAGCAGGGCTGTCAGTTGAACATCTTGCCAGCCATAGCTACGCTAAGAAATCCACACTCTTGACTAGCATTTTTAGCATGCTTTATTTTCTGGGTTATAAAATAAAAATGCCTGGGTTTGTGTATTTGAGATATTTGTTCGGATGTTATGTGGCATTTATGTAGCATATTCCATCCCCAAAGAGCTTTATAAATAGAAACCAGAGCAATTCTGACTTTGGAAGTTTCGGACTAGGAGATTCACCCTGTTTGTATTCCAGGTTATAATCAGCTCTTTGCTGTGAGTTCATATTAGCTTTAATTTCAGTCTTGACTTGACTTAATTTGGCAATGTCAAAATATACTGCAGTCTTCATTATCATACACCACATCCCTATTGCCACATCTAGAGAAAGGAAGAAAGTGTCTGATGTCTGGGTCATTCCACAGAAAAAGAACCACAGAGGGAAGGTTGGGAGGCTTCCTGCACTGAAGTGAAAGCAATGATAAAGTCTCTTTCTTTTCTAATCAGCCTGAACTGCTAAAAGGAAATCCTAGGGAGGGAAGTGAACGATTTAAATATAAAGATCAGACTTAGAGAAGAATTTCTCATTTCCATAGCTTGTAAATAAAGTGTCTGATGACTGGTCAAAGTGCCTTGTTTTATTTTTCTGCTTCCTAACTGCTTCATGTAGGCAATTGAAACCGTTTCAATTTCCTCTTTGCTATTCCCAGGTGCAGTAAGTCACCCACAAAAAGTATGCTGGCAATATTAAGTGCTTTCCAGTCTATTGCTAGTGATAAGGGGCAATGTGTTGACAGAGCAGAAAACGAAAGGAGATAATTCGCTCTTAGACTGAAAACAATGCTTGAATTTTGCCTTCAGGAGAGGACCAAGGAAAGGAGAGTTCTTGTAATTCTTGTAATTCTCTTGGACAGAGTAAATAACAAAAATTAGACTGTTCTCTGATGGGACTCTTTTCAGTCTTAAGTAGCCTGTAATTTGCCTTCCTTGAGGCATGGTTAAACTCTCCAGGCTATTTTGAGCATTTTCATCAAACAGCACAAAATTCTTCTGTGTAGTTCTTTTACAAACTAAGACAGTGCTGCTGCCAGGACTTTGTGAGCTATCTTGTCTCAATGCTGAAGCCTTTTCTTTTCTAAAGACTTGTTAAAATGCCTGTATTTTAATTCTACAGGGAAAGCTCCCCCAAATCTGCCTCAAGGTGTACCACCCTTGTTGCATAACCAGTATATTTTGGGACCTGGAGGACTTCTGCCTGCCTACCCAGTAAGCAATTTGTTTGTCCTTGATTGCTTAAGCCTTGGTGCAAGTGAGCCCTCCAGACCTGCTGTTGTCTATGACAAAGCATTTCTTTTGGTACATGTTGCACCTGGAATTCTTGTTCCAAATGCTGAAGAATGTTAAATGTATTCAGTGAGGGTTTACTGTTGATAGTAAACTGTGTAAGTGTTGGTACAGACCTGATCTGGCTGTTGTTGAAGCTAAACATGCATGTTGCTATGGTTTTCAGCATTATCAGGTTTTAGGCCCTTTGAATAAAATTAGACCCATTTAGGTTTGTATTACTGGAGTAGATAGTATTACATAGTAATGTAATAGTAATAGTGCATAGTAATGGTTGAAATGTGCCATGTGTCCTGTCTGTCATACTTTAATAGATTGCACATAACTTTTTGGTGTCTGACCAGGGACAACATATTTTTGGTTATCTGTTTTTTGAATCAGAAACTTTATTCTAATAATTCCTCTATGTCACACCAAATGCAAGGGGATACCATAGGTTGCTTTGTGGTCTAGTCATCAAATCTTAAATCCTGCTATTTTCAGAAGTAATTATTACAGCAAGGAAGGCTGTTGCTCTTACTCCCAATTCTGAATGCCCTGTAGATTTTTCACAATTTGATGAATGATGCATCTGTGTAAACCATATTGAACATGGGGCAGTAATATTCTCAAGAGGACTGCTGTCACAAGGAAACAACATCAGAGTGAAAAACCATTTTAAGCTTTGCTCTACTAGCCTTAAAATGCTACAGTGCACCATGATAGCATAATGTGACATATCTGTACATCTTTAAAATAGATTAGGCCTAGGTCAAACTGTTTAAACAGAGCCCCAAATTGATCATCATCAGAGAAATGTGTTATGTTTTATTTTTATCTGTCTTTAAGCAGATTTATGGTTATGATGATCTCCAGATGCTTCAATCCAGGCTGCCAATGGTAAGTATATCACTTGGTTTATTTAGTTTTAAACAAGTTATCTTCAGTGTTGATCATTTGTACAATGCAAATTAATTTGTTTGATAGCAACTGAGTGCTTATCTTTATGTTCTATATGCTGTTTTTTTAATCATCCAGTTTTCTAGGTGGTAAATTTGATACAGTGAAACTGTCAATTTGCAAATAGAAGCAAATATGCTCTGTGCTTTTGAGTGGAGAAATTTTGAATTGTTATAGGGAGAGTATGACATCTTGTCAAATCTAGTTGAAGTCTGTGTGTCAATGTTTGTGGTTTTTTTTTGTTTTTGTTTTTTTTTTTTTACCAAGAGGTAGGATTGAACAGCAAGTAAACAAATTGGCAGCCAGTAGGTGCATCTGGCAGGTTTTGGAGGTGCTCATGTCACCAACACTGTGGGAAAAACAAAAAGCCTCCAACAACATTTTTAAAGTCAGAGAGTCAAGGCATTACTTTATTCTGGCCAGGATTTTGTTCTGGCCAGGATGTACCACAGAAATCATATAGCCTGGATGTATAGAGAGGATCATTCCATGATACACATTATTGCAGGATTTTCTCCCAAACTTTATACAGTCAAAACTAATAGAGATGCACTATTTTAAAGTTCATTGGTCCAGAGCTGAGCAACCCCCAGTATTCAGTTTCCCGTTGGATCCGAATCTCCTCACCTCCGATGTTAATTAGATCTTCATTCTTTGATTTTCTTATCAGTCCTTTCTGGACCAGATGTCTCCAACTGTGCCAGAGGTGGCATCTGAGGGTAGATGTTCCTAGATAGCCACTGATGTTCCATTAATGGCCGCTGATGGCCCTTTATCTTTTGGGCTACTACTCCCAGTCTGTTGATATGTTGAGTTCATCAGACCCCATCTGGTGGAACAATGCCCTGGAAAGAAACTTAAAATTCTTTTTCCTGGGGCAAAGGCAAACAAAATCCCTTGACTAAAGATATACAAAAATTTTTAAACTGGTATGTTTTGCAACACTCATAGGTGATCTTTGCATGTGCATCATGGCAACAAATGCAGGTGAGCTGCAGGAGGGAGAGTATATGAAGTTTTCTTCTTTACCTGGATCGGGAATGTAAACGGCATGAGTAAAGCTGAGAGTTAGATTCACAAAGAGCCTCAGCCTAGATTGCAGAAAGATAAATAATTTTTTTTTCAGAAAAGTAGGATAAGGATCTTGAAGAGAATGCTAGTATGTTACTGAGAAAAGTCACCAAATTAAGCGATTTGGTGTATCTCTAGATGCAGAAATGGAGCAATGAGCAGTGATCTGAAAATAAGTATCACTGGATAAATGCCATAGATAAAGATCCAAGTCAGAACCAGGTCTTTCATGTGGAGTCTGTGGACAGCCAAAGTCAAAGGTAAATACAGGGATGTCCTAGACAAAACCCTGTCCACCTGCACAGCCTGAACACCTGTCTTAAACTCAGACAACGTTATTTTATAACCCAGCAAATAAAGCACGCTGAAAATGATAGTCAGTAGTGTAGATTTCTTAGTGTAGTTATGGCTAGTCTTAGGAGGAGTGGCTGAAGGAGCTGGGGTTGTTTAGCCTGGAGAAAAGGAAGCTCAGGAGACATTATTGCTCTCTACAACTACCTGAAAGGAGGTTGTAGTGAGGTGAGTGTTAGTATCTTCTCCCATGTAACAAGTGATAAGACAAGAGGAAATTGCCTCAAGTTGCACCAGTGGAGGTTTAGACTGAATATTAGGAAAAATTTCTTCATGGAAAGTGTGTCAAGCATTGGAACAGTCTGCCCAGTGCAATGGTTGAGTCTTTTCTGCCTGAGTCTCTTCTGTCTGTAATGACCTGGTGTTGGTTGTGGTCTGTTTTCCTTTCCCTTGTGTGTTGCCTTTGTTTTCATATTAGCTGATCTTTTCACATTTGGAAGGGTTGTAAAATGATGCTGTTTGGAAGAACCTGGGGAGCCCCCTTCTGGACCTGGAGGGCCTTGGGGGTTGCGGTGGTGGCGGTGGCAGCTTCTGAGGAGGTAGCTCTGGGTGTAGGCACTTGATTGCTGGATATGTTCCTGTATACAGCTGCCCCAGCTCCTATGTTTGAAGCTCCTGAGGATGAGGAAGAAAGGCTTTTCCTTTGGGTATATATTGCTCCTCCTCCTGCTGGGTTGGGTCCCTGGCTGTGGTCCCATGTATGTGTGTCTGTAACAGGAGTCTTGTGCTTCCTCTACCTTTTTGCCTGAGATGGCTGGGGAGTGTTATAAATGATTATCAGCCAATCGGATAGAAAAATACAAGATTTTATTTTTCCATTTCCAAAAATCTATCTGAGACAGCCACAAGCAACATCGATCGAATGCTGGGTGAACAGGCGATCAGCAGCAAGGGTGCTATCCCTCCCTGTCCACGATTTCTGAGTTTTTGGGTCCAGTTTTTATACTGTTATTTGTGCCTGGCAGCTAGTCCATTGTGTATCTGTTCAATTTTCGTATTCATGCACCGTCTTTCACTTGTTGATGGACTCTGGACAGATTTCCCGGCACTGGTGTAGGTCTTGAAAAGGAGTTCCTGGAACCCAGCTTTCGGATGGTGATTTTACTTCATCTCCAGGTCCTCCATCGAGATTAGTATCGGTTGCTTGATGGTCCAGGTGCACAGAGTTTGATCAACGAGCCATCTCCTGTTCGGCCAACCTCTTTCAGTTGTAAATCCAGGTCTCATCCTGCTGTTCTTACAGTTGCAAAGTAAGTCCCGGTATTCGGGGAACGCCTTCCCTTTACGGGAACTGGGACTTACTTCACAAACAGTTTTACAAAGTACAATATATTTGATACATTATTTAATTTACTACATCTACTGCATCTACTACATTTCTAATATTTTAATACATGAATTTATTCATCATATCTATCACAGGAGCAAAGAAGAAAATGGCCCCCATAAGGCTGTTTGTAAGCAAAAGGTCTTGCATTTGGGATGGCCTTGAGCCCCTGTGCCCCGAGGAGGGGTATCCAAGAGTCCTCTGGAGATGGAGCTGAACCAACTAATCTAGTTAGAGCTCTAGTAGGAGGAGAAGGAGGTGGTGGTTTCACTTGCTGAAGTTTTAGGGTCCCCTCCAACAACAAGGATCACATTCTGCTTCTATGAGAGCGATTATCATATGCTTTATCAAAGCTTTTGAAGCAGGGAAAATGTCTGTGTGGTGGTATTGACAGGCTGGGAGCCATGGTCTTGTCAGGCAATGTTGTGTTGGGGAGTGCTGTACTTTGGGTGCTGGCATATGCATGATGTTTTGGCATACCTAGGTGCCGTTGTAAACAAAACTGCGTGAAATACAGAAACCCTCCAACAACATTTTTACTGTTAGAGAATCAAGGTATTACTTTATTTCTGGCCAGGATGTTGTTCTGGTCAGGATGGACAACAGAAATAATTTCATCCACGCATATCCTGGGTTGTGCAGAGAAAATCAGTCCATGACACATGGATTTTACTAGATTTTTCAGATATTTATACAGTCAAAACCCACAGAAATTTATTGGTTCAATGTTCATTGGTTCCAAGTTATGTAGTTCTTAGTATTTGGATTGTGATGTTTGGAGTTAATGGTCCGTTAATGGTCGTTGATGGCCGTTGATGGTTGTTATCTTTTGTGTATCTTCTGTGCCACTCAGAGTCTGTTGAGATGTTAAGTTCATCAGGCCTCCCTGGTGTTATGAATAGATATGAGAGTTTAGATAAGTCCTTACCTTTTGCCCAGGCCTCTGGCAGCAGACAGTAGTCTTATTGGGGTGGCCAGCACCCCAAAACCCACTCTTGTCTGCAAGTACTTTATAATGGCTGATTAGGTTTATTATAGAATGAATTATTTATTTTATAGACACAAAATCAACAGACATTGAGACTTTAAATAGACTATTTACTACACAGGCATAAAACAACAGCAAAAAAAGGTAACTACTAGTAGATAACATACAGTATGAAGCCCAAAACTGGGCAAGAAAACAAAACTCTGTAGTCAGATGGCTATAGAGCAGGTATTTGTTTATTCAGTGCTGGGAGTGAGGGGGATCTTTCTGCCAAAAACTCACTCCCTCTTCTTTAGCCTTCTGTTATGTGAGAAATGACGCTCACTTTTAAAATTTCAAATGTTTATTAAGCCTTAACAAAATACAACAAAAGACTGAATAAGGAGAAAGAGCAGTGCTGGGAGTCTCTGTGACTAGCAGCCACATGCTCATCTACAAAATGGATGCTCTGCTTTTTATACTCTTGGCCCCTCCCAAAGTCTTGTTAGTCAACTCCTTCTCTGCCATCTACTGGTGGAGATCACTTTCTTACAACTTGATTGGAGATCAGGTGTTGCCATGCTGTGCCTCCTAGTAACAAGCCTGCTCTCCCCCAAATGCCCTGACCAGTGACAACAATATAAGGGAGAAGGGAAAGAGGACTATGGGGACAACATACTAAAATAACATAACTATACATCTATAAAACTTCTCTTAACATACACATATTTATCTCTTAATTGTGAGAGCCAACCATCGCATCACCCATCTATAACAGTTACATTTTAAAAGTCCTCCGGCGCAACATCACAATTACAACATATCATTACCATACTCATATTTGCATAAAACTGTGTCATGGTTTTACAACAGTTTGTGGCTTTTATGTATGTGTCAGTTCCTTCTGTGGTGGTCATCAGTCTTCTGGTGGTCTTTTGATGAAGGCTTCTGTAGTCTTCCTCACGTTTGAACTTTTTGCCTCTACAGCGCATGCCTGGTGCTTCTTTTTTTTTCAGTCTAACTTGTTTTTAGCTAATTTTGCAGTTTGTAAGTTTCGTTAAAACTTGCTATCTTGCTCTTGATGGTGTTGGTTATCTCATTTGCCCTACTATCTTGCTTTAATTGTTATCTTGCTTGCTTTACCTGCACATATTGTTACAATGTTACTTATGGTTAACCTTTTGTTACATACTACTTAGGATTCAAGTGCATGATTAAAGGTACCTATTAACAGCTAGCAAAGAAATAGTATAGGTTAGGATTCAATGTATCTTACCATCCAATTGCTGATGGAGCACACATCGAAATTCTTTTCCTTGGTTTCCAGAAAAGTAGCCACGAAGATGCATCCAGGCTTTGGGGAGTAGCCATCTTACACATTTCCAGGGAGTGCGTAAGAGCCTTCTACCTCCATGATAATCTGTGTGACTTTTATAGTAATAAAGAGCAGTATCTTTGGTCAATGATATTTATTTTTCTTTTATCTCTTCCCACATCTGCTCTCCATATCAAGATCTTGATTCTTGGTCAGGCTGCAGACCTTTTGGCACCAGATGACCCCTTGCTGGGCCTTTGACCCACCTGGGTTATCTCTCCCATCTGTACCAGCCATCTGTGGTAGAGAGAGGAAGGGGGAGGAAGTCCTGCCACACCTGGTGGAACAATACCCTGGAAAGAAAATTTAATTCCCTTCCCCTGGGGCAAAGGTGAACAAACCTGACTAAAGTTAAAAAATAAAAAAAAATAAACTTGGTATATTTTCCAACACTGTCCCTGCAGGAGGTACACTGATGTAGGAGGTCCATGGCTGGACCTTGTCTATGTTGTCCTAGAATAGCTCATGCTGCAGGGTGTTTTCAAGCAACACAATGAGACAGTTGGCATGAAAAGTGCCTGAAGTGGCAAGAGTAGCTGAATTCAGCCTAGTCAAAGTGATCTCTGCTGTGTCTCTCCTTCATGTAATCATAGAATGGGTTGGGCTGAAAGGAGTCTTTAAAGGTAATCTAGTTCAATCTCTGTTACAAACCGGTTTAACACAGAAGACCAAAGGAAACTAAGCCTCTGAATAAAACAGATCAGACCCAGAAAGGTTCAAAATATATCCAAAAAACATGATTTAAATCAAATGTGGTTAGATGTTGGTGCCAAAAAACTTGATATATTTTATTTTATAGTAAAAAAGGAAAAGAAAAGAAAAGAAAAGAAAAGAAAAGAAAAGAAAAGAAAAGAAAAGAAAAGAAAAGAAAAGAAAAGAAAAGAAAAGAAAAATAGAAAAAGGTGTGTGTGGGGGGTGGGGGGACAGGAAGAGAGTGACAGGGGTTAGGTAGAAACATATCACCCTTCCAGGGGTCCCAACAACATCTCATTGCTTCCCTCCATCTGGTCTTCTTGGTGATGAGAGTCCCCCGCTGCCCGCTGCCACCACAAAGTATAGAATCCCATGGATTAATATACATTTGGGCCAGGTGGGAATGTCCACGTGCCTCCCCTGGGGAGGGCAAGTTTGATACTGTCCCTTGCAACACTGTGAATCTGTTACATCATGCTGCCATGCTCTGGTGTAGGGTCTGGGGACCCCTTTGGGATGGGGCCTTTGATGGGCCATGACACCCCATCTGCTTATCCTTCATGTGGATGCAGCTTTTCATGGGATGAAAGGGCCCCACAGCTGAGCTCCTCTGCACAGTGGAGGATGAGTGTTCATTGCCCCAAACCAGAGGCTTTTTAATTACACAGCCAAAACCTCTCTTCCTCCCCCCCACCCTTTGGTGTGAGGGTCTGTGGGAGCTTGTCAGCTGATAGCCCCAGAGATGTGGTCTCCACCCCGAAGGTGCTAAGCTTGATCCCTCTGTGAATGTATGCTTCTCCCCCTGAGTTACTTTATCCTATCTCCATCAATGAACAGTCCGGGGCCTCATTCAGCATTTTGGTGGTTTTCTCTGCAGCTTTTGTACAGTGTGCTGGTTTTGCATTGATTGAAGAAAGCTGTGGCAAAAACCAATTAGTGACTAGCTTTGAATGTTGACAGCCTGATTAACCAATTAAATATGGGGATATGCCTCTGGACTACACAGGTTAAAAATCAGAAGAATTCCGGGAAAACTTCTCTTTTCTTCCGGCCTGGCAAGAGGTAACTGGGTGCCAGGGGGGTCAGCCCTGCTCTGCTGCGTGGCCCCTGGGCCTGGTGCAGCCTGGCCAAGCCCTGCCACTGCTGCAGCCCTGGCAGGGCCAGGCTCAGGCTCAGCAGCGGCTGGGCAGGGGGAGGGTAGGAGAGAAGGCTCCATCCTGGCCGGATTGGGCCCAGCGGCTGTTAGCATCTTGCCACTAAAGTCACTCCTCCATCGCGGCACCGGGAGGCCCAGCCAGACTGGGCAGTCCCTGCCGAGGGGCCAGGCCTCTTTTCCCCCCCAGTGCAGCTTTCTGAAAAATCCTTCACCATAGACAGCTCTGGCCACCACTAGCAAGTCATCCGGCCAAGGGGAGGGGGCCCAGCTGCGCGGAGTGACCCTGCAGTTGGAGTTTGGGTGCGTCTGAGGCCCCTGGGATCATGGCACAGCCCCAGCGAGGCCTGAATGTACCACCTTCGGCCACTGCCCTGAAGAATCATCATTATGATGCTTATATTTTGCCTATATTATAGCAATTATTTTGCTATAATAGGCAAAAGTCCTTCATGAAGATGTTTAAGCCCTAAATTATACCATTCAGTTTCCTACAAACCCCTCCAGCAATGAGCAGGGACATCTTCAACTAGATCAGGTTGCTCAGAGCCCCATCCAACCTGTCCTTGAATGTTTCCAGGTGTAGTGGTTTCAGGTTCGCCAATTTCTGTTTCCGGAATTATGTGTAGTGGTTTGAGTGCCTACTAGGATTATTTACTCTTTTTCTGCTGTGAGATAGGATTAGGAGAAAAGCAAAGCAGGCTCAAAACTTAAGAGTATAAAGACAGCTTTATTAAGAAAACTACAAGTGCGAAAACAAATAAGAAGAATCAGAATAAAACCTTCAAAACACCTCTCCTCCCCCACAACTTCCCTTTCCCTTTTCATGGACAACATATAGAGACAAAACCTGGAACTTTTGGTCAGTTCACCAACTATAAAATAGTCTTTCATCAGTTCATTTAGAGAGAGAAGTCTCTTTTGGTCTGCCATGGAAACTCCTCACAAGACAGACAGTTCTCTTGTGGCTTTTAATTCTCACAAAAGCAGCCGTCCAGAAATCTGCATTTGTGAAGTCCCTCCCATATCACGCAGCCTTCCCACAGCTGCCTAATGGGCCATGTAAACTCATGGGGTACTATTTTAAAGATGAGTGGTTCCAAAAGCAAAGGTTCTCTTCATCTTTCTCTGAGATCATCTTTATCTCTAGGAACAGAGATCTTCCTCCTGGGGGCAGAACTTCATCTCATCTCTCTGTTCAAACTTCTCATAAGATCACAGTTACTTCAATATTTGCTTAGTCCACCACAAATACCTTTGCTTATATCTGCAATCTGAACACTCTTTTCATCTCCCCAATGCTTATTTCCATGATTTAAAGGGATATTCTAGTATATTACAGTCCATTACCATGGCTTTACTAAAGAATTTCAGCCTAAGACTAGGCATCTTCTCGTTCTCTTTTCCATCTAAGACTCAGCTCTTCCTTCGCTGACTTTGATGTCTTCATATTGTCTCTATACATGTCTCCACTCTGTCCCTTTCTCTGATTTCAGAGAGACAATTAGTGTTTTGCCAGTTTCATCTGTGCAAGGAAAGAGTTAACATTCTCCCAAGTCTGCAGACAGCATGATGGTTCACAGCTGCAGAGCTGCCCTTGGTCTCAGCTGCATGATCTCTCACGCGGCTGGGCCCCTCCTTCCGCAAGGGGTCTTGGTAGCAGCGGCTGGAGCGTGCTGGAGGGAGGGGAACAGCTAGGATCTCACAGCAGCATGCCTGTGGCTGGGGCTTCCCCCCCTTCCTCTGCCCAGCAGCTGCTGGGGGGGGGAGCCTGGCCGGGCCCTGCCAGGCCTCCTGGAGCTGTGATGGGGAGGCGGCTTAGCGGCAGGATGTTAACAGCTGCTGGAGGCCCAATCCGGCCGGGACAGCGCATTCTCTCCTCCCCTCCCCCTGCCTGGCAGTCACCAGGTCCGGCCCCAACCCGGGGCCTGGTGGGCTTCCCAGGAAGGGGCCTGGCCCCTGGCAAGGCCTGGCCAGCCTGGCCCCCGCGGCAAGGAGGGAGCCAGGCTCGCTTGTTACCTCTTCCAAGGCTGAAAGAAAAGAGAGTTTTTTCCCGGGGTTCCTCTGATTTTAACCTGTGTGGCCACAGAGGCATATCCAGCTCTCTAATAGTTTAATCAGGTTGTCAATATTCAAAGCTAGTCACTGGTTGTTTTAATCAGTGATTTTTCTTAGAAAAATCACTTCCGTGCAAAACCAGCACACCAGGGATGGGGTATCCACCACCTCTCTGGGCAACCTGTGCCAGTGTTTTACCATCCTCATTATAAAAAAAGTCTTCCTTATATCTAGTTTGAATCTACCCTCTTAGTTTAAAACCATTACCTCTCATCCTATTGCAACAGGCCTTATTAAAAAGTCTGTCCCCATCTGTCTTATAAGACCCCCTTTAAGTACTGAAAGGCCACAATAAGGTTTCCCCTGGAGCCTTCTGTGAGAAACGACCTCTCACTTTAAAATTTTAAAGGTTTATTAAACCTTAACAAATACGACTAAGGACTGAATAAGGAAAAAGGACAGATCTGGGAGTGTGGCTGACTGCCACAGATTCATCCACAAAAATGGCTGCTACACCTTTTATATCCCTGATGTTGTATCAGCTGACCCTGGCCCCTCCCAAAGTCTGCCAGTAAACTCTTCTTCACCATCCATTGGTGAAGACCTCCTTGTAACTTGATTGGAGGTGAGGTGTTGTCATGCCATGCCTCCCCAGCAACAAGCTTTCCCCATTTCCAACTGCCCCATGCAAGGGGCACATGTACACACCCTCCTTCCACATGTCCCTGACAACAAGACTGTCCGGTGGCAACAATACAGAGGGGAGGAAAGGGGACTATGGGGAGAACAGAGGGTGTCCCAACAACAAACTACAACAACATAACCATACATCAACAAAACTTCTCTTAACATACACACAATATTCATCTCTTAATTGTGAGAGCCAATCATTACATTACCCATTTATAACACTTCTCCAGGCTGAACAACTCCAACTCTCCAACAGGCCCATGCCTTCCTTTTACTGAGGACTCCAGTGCTAATTATTAGTCAGTCTAAACTGGGATGGAAGGTGGAAAATGTGGAGGAGATACAGGCTGAAGAGATGATTCTGATGATGATGGCTAAACCCTGGCAGAGATTTTCCAAAGAAGTTGAGGAAATTTTTTTCTTGGGGAGATGCCAAAACAAAGAGTGCACAGGGCTGTGGAGCATGGGAACTGCAGAGTTCTGTTTGGAGCAGGTGTTGAGTGGAGATCACTTCTCCCCATCCCAAAGACTTGCCCCTGTGCTCCTGAGACAAGAGGCACCGACATGCTTTTTTGCAACAGGTCTTTATTTTCTGTCAAATAAATAAATGAATCAATAGTTAAAAGCCCTTGTCAAATTAAATAGAATAAATGAGTAGTCAGTGGAGGCTAAGGGTCCATGACTATTCTTGTGGTGGATCTTGCCGCCAATTGTGGAGGTGGGAGGATGGGGGTGGGGATGGGGCAGTAGTCCAGAAGCTGTGATGGTGGCATGGGTGGAGCTCTGCATGTTGATCAGGGTAGTTGGGCTAATCATGTATGATGTGGGTGTGGTTGTGGAGATGGAAGCAGGTGTGAGCTTCAAGGCAGATGTGGTCCTAGGCATAGGATCTCTGGTGGTGGGTGCAGAGGGAATCCTGGATGCACCCAAAATATTTGTTGATGCTGAGCAGCAGGTTGCAGGGCCCTTGGCCTTCAAAGAGTATGTCACTGGCTGGCACATACTGCTCAAGCTGCTGGATGTGGTGCAGGACATGATGCCATATCTTGTCATCCTAGTGGTGGTGGGCAGGGGTGTTTGGGCTGCTGAGGGTGGTGAAGAGCTTCTGGAGGATGCAGTGTGGTAGCAGCAGCTGCTGTAGAGGAGGGTTTTGGGGAAGAGAAAGGGTGCCTGCTGGTGGTGTCATGGCTGTGGCATGCTAGGAGCCATGGCCTGAAGGAGCTGGAGGCCGTCCCAGGGGAAGGGTGTTTTGCGGAGACATGAGTGGTGGTGAGGCCTGGCAGGAGCACCAGGGTACCATACCACAGACAGGGCTGTAGGTCTGTGAGCACAGCCTAGGTGGGGCTGTGAGTGCTGGGTGTGTGAGCCTGGTCAGGCTTGGTGGTGGTGTGGGTGGGTGCTATGCTTTGGGTGCTGCCATGTGAGTGGCTTTCTGTGGTGTCATGGCTTTCCTTTCCTCTCTTTCTGAGTGGAACATGTTTCCCACTGTGGTTTACAATTTTGACTGTTGGCTGTGGTGTCTTGGGGAAGTGCATTGGTGGGGTGGATGTGCTTGGAGAGGGTAGTGGTGTGTTGGGAGCAGGTTGGCTGTAGTGGTTTGGTGGGGGATGTGAAAGTGTTTTGGTTTTTTTTTTTTGTGGTTTCTCCTTTCCCTCCCAAGTGAGCTCTGATGCTGTGAGCTCTGATGCCTGTTGTGTTCCACTGAATTTTCCTTCCTGCCCAAGTCTCTTTTCCTTATGTAATATGCTAGTATTGGTTGTAATTTTTTTAATTTTTTTTTAATTTTGGTATATCTGTCATCTTTGTTTTTGTGTCAATACATCATTTTTTTTTCATTTTGGATGATTTGTAAAATTATGTATTTCTTGGGAATCTCAGGAGCTCTCCAAGTCCAGATGTCATTTGAGGAGGTAGCTCTGGGTCTAAGCACTTGATCACTGTCAGGACTTAAAGAATGCAGTTTACTTGTCTCAAAATACTGTCAAAGAGGAAAGTTCCCATAAGATAAGCCACCACAACAGGCACAGATGGCAAACAGGAAGGTGTTAATTCCAGGCCTAAATGGAGGTTTGGAATTAGCACACCAGACAAAATTCCACTGGACTGTGGTAACTCCCCCAGTTTATATACTGGGCATGATGTTCTGTAGTATGAAAATCCCTTTGGCCAGTTTGGGTCACCTGTCCTGACCATGCTCCCTCACAGCTTTTTGTGCACCTGCCCACTGGCAGAGCATGAGACAGTGAAAAGCCCTTGACTCAGGGTAAGCACCACTTAGCAACAACCAAACCATCAGTGTGTTATCAACACTATTCTTATATTAAATCCAAAGCACAGCACTGTACCAGCTACTAAGAAAAAATTAATTGTATCCCAGACGAAACCAGGACAGTATCCACCCCTTATTCCATACCATTTGCATCATGCCAGGTCCCAGACTTCCCAATATCCCATCACCTTTCCTATTTTTTGATAGATATACAGACAGATATCATTCCCTTAGTCTATGGAACATCCCTATAAAAGTCCATTGAGCTAATTTAGTCCATGACTTTGGGGTACATCTGTCCTAACAGTCTTTCAGTCAGGAAAGATGGTGGATAGTGTTGGATTGTTGCATGTTGAAGCCAGTTCTGATTCCATCACCATTGCACTTATTCTGGTTTATGAAAGTTCATTCTTCATTAATGTGCCAATCAGAGGGAAGTCAGGTTCATATTTTCAGAATGGATGTGGCAAAGATGGATGTCACAAGGTGCCCAGTGTGATGATGCATATAGCTGCCACAGAGGTGATAATACACAGTATTATATAGTTATTAACACCATAGAGTTTAATTCATTGGCAATTCTCCCCAAATCAAATCCCCTTGAGGCACACACAGACTTCCCCATCCTCCCGCATTACCCACCAAGCACACCCAGGTCCTTGAGTGAAAGCAATCCCATGAATGGGTTTGCCTTTGCCTGATGTAGGGATAAGCCAGACTTTTCCTCAGCTTATTTTTAATGTGTGCTACAGGAATTTCATTCCCTTCTACAATACATAAAAGTATTCATTGGGCAGGGCCAGCCCGATTGGCAAATCCTCTAGTGTTGACTAACCAGGTTGTTTTTTGCTAAATGTGTATCCCAATGTTAGAAAGTCCCACCGCCCATTGCTCTCCGTATAGTCTTTAACAGTCTATTACATCATTCAATTTTTCCAGAGGCTGGTGTGTGATAGGGAATGTGATACACCCACTCAATGGCATGTTCTTTGGCTCAGGTGTCTATGAGGTTATTTTGGAAATGAGTTCCATTGACTGAATTCTTTCTGTAGTAACGTGACCCTATTAGATGTGCTTTCCAAGGCACAGGACAGTGTTCTGAGCATTGCCATGGGGCACAGGGTATGTTTCCAGCCATCTTGTGGTTGCTTCCACCATTGGAAGCACATGGCACTTGCCTTGGTGGATTTGTGGGAGCATGATAAAGTCAATCTGCCAGGCCATCCCATATTTATATTTCAGCCACCATCCTCCACAGCAGAGGCTTTAACTGCTTGGCCTGCTTAATTGCAGCATGTTTCACATACCTGGATAACCTGTGTGATAGTGTCCACAGTCAAGTCCACCCCTCGATCACAAGCCTATCTATATGTTGCATCTCTTCCTTGATAGCCTGAGGTGTCATGGGCCCACTGAGCTAGAAATAATTCACCCTCATGTTGCCAATCCAGATCCACCTGAGCCACTTCAATCCCAGCAGCCTGATTCACCTGCTGGTTGTTCCGATGTTCTTCAGTGGGCCGACTCTTGGGTACATGAGCATCTACATGATGTACCTTCATAACCAGGTTCTCCACCTGGGCAGCAATATCTTTCCATAATGCAGCAGCCCAGGTGGATTTGCCCCTGTGCTGCCAGTTTTTCTGCTTCCATTGCTGCAACCACCCCTACAGGGCATTTGCCACGGTCCATGAATCAGTATAGAGACAAAGTATTGGCCGTTTCTCTTGTTCAGCAATGTCTAAGGCCAACTGGATGGCTTTCACCTCTGCAAACTGATGGCAGGATCCATCAATAAAGAAGGCATATTGCTTCTCACTTTCTTGTAATTTATTATATAGTGGGGACTCTTCAGCATGTCACCTCCTCCTCTGGTGACATTCTGAAACCTTTGCCTTCTGGCCAGTTCATGATCACTTCCAAGATTCCTGGATGACTGGGGTTCCCTATTGGAGCTTGTTGTATAATCAGTGGGACCCACTTACTCCATGTAGCATCAGTTGCATGATGTGCAGAGGAGACCCCCCCCCTTTGAACATCCACCCTAGCACTGGCAGTTGGGGTGCCAGGAGGACCTGTGCTTCAGTGCCAATCACTTCCAAAGTGGTTCAGACCCCTTGATAAGCTGCCACTATCTCTTTCAGTTGGAGTATAGTGGGCTTCAGATCCCCAACTCCAAAACCCCAGGGGTCAACCTTAAGTCTCTCCTGGTGCTTTCTGCCAGAGGCTCCGGGAAGGATCATTCTCCCCAGCTGCAGTGTAGAGCATATTTTTTTACATCTTGCCCTGTCCTGACCAGCCCGAGGGGCTACAGTATGAACTGTCTCCTCTGATTTGCTCAAAGACTTTTTATTGCTCAGGGCCCCATTTGAAAACCTTCTTCTTCTTGGTCACTTGGTAGAGAGAGCTTATTATATTTTGGAATGTACATTCTCCAAAAGCCTACAGAGACTAAAAAACTTTGTGTTTCTTGTGAGTTGGTGGAGACATTGCTGTTTTGTTGATCACATCCACTGGTATCTGGTAATGTCCATCTTGCCATTTTATTCCTAAAACCTGGATCTCTTGGGCAGGTCCCTTGACCTTACTTTGCTGTATTGCCCCACACAATCATATCATCAATGTATTACAGGTGGTCCAGAGCTTCACCCTGTTCCAGTGCAGTCTGGATCAGTCCATGGCAGATGGTAGGGCTGTGTGTCCACCCCTGGGGCAGTTGATTCCACGTGTACTGGATGCCCCTTCAAGTGAAAGCAAATTGTGACCTGCACTCTGCTGCCAGAGGGATTGAGAAAAACACATTAGCGATATCAGTTCTGGCACCACTTGGCTGCCTTTGACTCCAGGTCATATTGCTCCAACATGTCCAGCACAGCAGCACTCAGTGGTGGTGTGACTTCATTCAGGCCATGATAATCCACTGTCAGTCTCCATTCTCCATTAGACTTTCGCACTGGCCATATGGAGCTATTAAAGGGTGAGTGGGTCCTACCGATCATTCCTTGGCTCTCCAGTCAATGAGTCAGCTTATGGATGGGAATCAGGGAGTCTCAGTTGGCGTGATATTGCTGCTGGTGCACTTTTTGCACCTGCTGTTCTTCAACCTTTAGCAACTCCACAACTAAAGAGTCTTCCAAGAGACCGAGCAAGGTAGGCAGCTGATAACTTTCCTCTGTCTCTAGGGCAGCTATACAGAAAGTCAACCAATACCCTTCTGGGTCCTTGAAATACCCTCTCCTGAGATAGTCTATGCCAAGGATGCACAGAGCCTCTGGGCCAGTCACAGAGAGGTGCTTTTGCCATTCATTCCCAGTCAGGCTGATTTCAGCCTCCAATACAGTCAGCTCTTGGGATCCCCCTTTCACTCCAGAAATACAAATGTGTTCTGCCCCTTTATAGAATCATAGAATATCCCAAGTTGGAAGGGACCCACAAGGATCATCAAACTAACTCCTGGCCCTGCACAGGACACCCCCAAGAGTCACACCGTGTGCCTGAGAGCATTGTCCAAATGTTTCTTGAACTCTGGCAGGCTTGGTGCTGTGATCACTTCCTTGGGGAGCCTGTTCCAGTGCTCAACCACTGTGATACATGAAGGGATGAGACCCACCAGCAGAGAGTGTGAATCTGAGACTTATATGGAAGCATCAGTATATATATCTTTACTCCAAAGAGCTTTTTTTTTGGTTACAGCTTACAGGCGTAATCATAGTTCTACAATAAATCTGTCCTCTTGACATTTTCCATTGTTCTCTCCAAAGCCATGGTAAAGGAATGTGAAGAGAGTACAGTTTTATGTTGAAATAGAGACTCGTTCGTCCAGTTCTGTCTCAGGTACACGCTGTCCAGAGATATGCTGCTGCTGCTTCCAGCACTGCTGTTGCTCTGTTTAACTCTTTCCTTACATCAACACCTGTTACCCCAACAAACCACCCTCTGGGTGAAGAACCTTTTCCTAATATCCAATCTAAACCTCCCCTGACACAGCTTCATGCCATTCCCTCAGGTCCTGTCACTGATCACCAGAGAGGAGAGATCAGTTCCTGCCCCTTGTGAGGAAGCTGTATAATATGGTCTCCTGTCAGTCTCCTCCAGGCTGAACAGACCAAGTGACCTCAGCCACTCCTCATACAACTTCCTCTCAAGGTCCTTCACTATCTTCACAGCCTTCCTTTGGATGCTCTATAATAGCTTTATATCTTTCTTATACTGTGGTGCCCAAAAATGCATGCAGTACTCAAGATGAGGCCATACCAATGCAGAGTGGAGTGAGACAATCACCTCCTTTGACTGGCTGGCGATGCTTTGCCTGATGCTCCCCAGGACACAGTTGGCCCTCCTGCCTGCCAGGGCACACTGTTGACTCATATTCAACTTGCCGTAGCTTGATGACATTAGAGTACACTGTGCACTGGTATCTACTAGAGGCTTATACTCTTGTGGGTCTGACATTCCAGGCCATTGGATCCACACAGTCCAGTAAACCCAGTTGTCCCTCTCTTCCACCTGGCTAGAGGCAGGGCCTCTAATACTGATTACAGGATTCTCAATTTAATTCTTGTAGAAATGGATTAGAACTTTGTTCCATAGAATCAGTAGTGAAATCAGCCCTTCCATTCTGCCTGGGAATCTGTCCACTGGAGCAGCAACTTTCCTGGATGATCCCAGGATTGGGTTGTGATTGTTTTTCCCTGCAATTCCTGCACCTGTGCCTCTAGGGTCAAAGTAGGTTTTCCATCCCACTTCCTCATGCCTTCTCCATGGTCCCACAAGTAAAAGCACAGGGTATTCCATGGTGTGTATCTTCTGTATACTCTCTCAAGAAGGAAAGGACACCTGTTCTCAGTTCCTGAGTGTAGTGGTTTGACCTTGGCTGGGTGCCAGGTGCCCATTAAGCCACTCTATCACTCCCCTTCCCAGTGGGACAGGGGAGAAAATAAGATGGAAAACAACTTGTAGTTTGAGATAAGTCAGTTTACTAAAGCAAAGAAAAAAAAGCAAAAGTTTGCATGTGCATAAGCAAAGGAAAAAGTTAATCTCTATTTCTCATCATCGAGCCATGTTCAGACACTTCCTGGGAAGCAGGACTTCACACCTAATGGTTGCTCCAGAAAGTAAACATTGTAGAATAATGAATGCCCTCCATTCCTCCTCTCTCCCTTAGCTTTTATATCTGAGCTGATATCATATGGTATGGAATATCCCTTTGGTTAATTTGGGTCATCTGGCCTGGTAGTGTCCTCTCCCAGGATCTTGCCCACTCCCAGCCCCCTTGATGGGGGAAGGAATGTTAGATGGACGGTGCTGCTCAGCAGCAGCCAAAACGCTGGTGTGTTCTCAACACCCTTCCAGCTACCAATGCAAAGCACAGCACTGTGAGGGCTGCTATGGAAAAATGAACTCTATCTCAGTTAGACCCAATACACTGAGATATGGGCCCAAAGAGGGAGAAGCACAAACAGTCTAGGAGCTTGCTGGAAAACACTGATGACAACTTTCTGACATAAGGGGTGGAGAAACCAACAAGCTGATTAACCCTACACTAATAAACAAGAAAGGCCTTGGCTGCAGTGACCATGAGATTGTGGAGTTCAGTATCAGGCAAGGAGGAAGAGGGCAGCATGTATGATCGCAACCATGGACTTCAGGAGAGCTGACTTAGGCCTCCTCAAGGATCTTCTTGGAAGAATCCCATGGGAATGGGCCCTGCAGGGAAGAGGAGTCCAAGAATGCTGGTCAATATTCAAGCACCACTTCTTCCAGGCTCAAGAACAATGCATCACGATCAGCAAGAAGTCAGGCAAAGAGGGCAAGAGACTTGCGTGGATGAATAAAGAACTCCTGTCACTACTCGAGCATAAGCAGGAAACACACAGGAGGTGGAAGCAGGGTCAGGCCACTTGGAATGAATATAGAGATGTTGTCAGAGTAAGTAGAAATGAGATGAGGAAGGCCATGGCCTATCTGGAATTAAATCTGGCCAAGGATGTTAAGGACAACAATAAGGGCTCCTTCAAATACAACAATAGCAAAAGGAAAACTAAAGATAATGTGGGCCCGTTACTAAATCCAGGGGGCACCCCAGTGACAGAGGACACAGAGAAGGCAGAGTTACTGAATGCTGCCTTTGTATCGGTCTGCACTGACAAGACCAGCTCTCAGGGAGCTCTGACCCAGGAGAGCAGGGTAAAGGAACGGTGGGAGGAAGGCATTCATTTGGTCAAGGAGGATTGGGTCAGAAAACACCTAGGCAAACTTGACATCCACAAGTCCATGGGCCCTGACGGGATGCATCCAAGAGTGCTGAGAGAGCTGGCAGACACCATAGCAAGGCCACTCAATCAACTTTGAAAGGTCGTGGAGATCAGGAGAGGTGCCTGAGGACTGGAAGAAAGCAAATGTCACCCCGATCTTCAAAAAGAGCAAGAAGGAGGACCCAGGGAGCTACCAGCCAGTCAGCCTCACATCAATCCCTGGAAATGTGATGGAGCCCTCATTCTGGAGGCCATCTCTACCATATGGAGGACAAGAAGGTGATCAGGAGCAGTCAGCATGGATTCACTAAATGGAAGCGTGATGGTTTTAGTCATGCTTGACCAGCCTGATTGCCCTCTATGATGAAACAACTACCATGATGGATGATGGAAGAGCCATGGATATTGTCTACCTGGACTTCAGCAAGGCTTTTGACACTCTTTCTCACAACATCTTCATAGGCAAGCTCTGGAAGTATGGACTAGATGCATGGACAGTAAGGTGGGTTGAGAACTGGCTGAATGGCAGATCCCAGAGGGTTGTGATCAGTGGCACAGCGTCTAGTTGGAGGCCTGTCACTAGTGGTGTCCCTCAGGGTTCAATACTGGGCCCAGTATTGTTTAACTTATTCATCAATGGCTTGGCTGAAGGGGCAGCTGCCTCCTCAACAGCTTTGCTGACAACACAAAGCTGGGAGGAGTGGCTGATACCCCAGAGTGTTGTGCTGCCCTTCAGAAGAACATTGACAGGTTGGAGAGATGAGCAGAGAGGAACCATCTGAAATTCAACAAAGGCAAGTGCAGGGTCCTGCACCTGGGGAGGAATAATCCCATGCACCAGCCCAGGGTGGGGGTCAACCTGCTGGAAAGCAGCTCTGAGGAGAAGGACCTAGGCATCCATGAGCCAACAGTGTGCCCTTGTGTCCAAGAAGGTCGATGGGATCCTGGTGTACATTAGGAAGAGCTTTGCCAGCAGGTCAAGGGAGATGATCCTGCCCCTCTACTCAGCCCTGGTGAGGCACATCTTGAGTTGTGTCCAGTTTTGGGCTCCTCAGAACAGGAGAGACATGGAGCTCCTAGGCTGAGTCCAGCAGAAGGCTACAAAGATGATTAAGGGTCTGGAGCATCTCTTATGAGGAAAGGCTGAGGGAGTTAGGCCTGTTCAGCCTTGAGAAGAGAACTGAAAGGGGACCTCATCAATGTATATAAGTATCTGAAAGGAGGTTTCAAGAAGATGGAGCTAGGCTCTTCTTGGTGGTGCCAAGCAATAGGACAAGAGGCAACAGGTGGAAATTGATGCACAGGAAGTTCTACCTGAATATGAGGAAGAAGTTATTTACTGTGCATGTGACTGTGCACGTGACTGTGCACAGGAACAGATTGCCCTGAGAGGTTGTGGAGTCTCCCTCACTAGAGATATTCAAGAACCATCTGGACACAATCCTGTGCCATGTGCTCTGGGATGATCCTGCTTGAGCAGGGAGGCTGGTCCAGATGACACCACTGGTGGTCCCTTCCAACCTTATCCATTCTGTGATATCCCTCTTAATTGCTGGAAATCCTGGGTCAGTTTATCAGACAGTTTTTTCACAGCTGAGATGAGGGAGGAAGAAATACTGTCTTCATATTCCTGGAGATGGTGAACCACTTCATCCACTGTTAGTGGTGTATTGTCTTTCCAGATTAATGTTGTTAATGGGTTGGCATGCACCATTGGTGTGCTCTGTACACATTTCCACTTCATGGGTTGTAGTCATAGGACTTTGTTTGGATCTTTGTGTAATTACACATTGTCCAGGTCATAATAAATCATCTCTCACATGGCTAATTTCCTCAGGTGTAAGATACCTTTCTCAATTGCAGTCTAGTTTTCTGGAAGACATGGAATATCTTCCTTCTAGGGATACCTTTCCATTGCACTTGACAGGAGTTGCCTCCAGAGACTGAGGGCTTGTGTCATTTTTTCCATTGCTTTGTCAATGCCTACTTCCTTAGCAAGTGATCCCATGTTGTGGTTTCTCTCATGGGGGGCTGCTACCGGCAAGCAGCAATTCCCCAGACCACAGAAACAGTTTGTGGGTTCCTCAGCTTAGCTGGCTGGCTATGTGTGGGTTCAGGCTTGGAAGAAAGAAGAGTGCTCTCTCTTGGTTAGGAAAGATGTTTATTCCAGTGCAGGTCCATGTGGAAGAGGCTGTGCCAGAGCCTCTGTCTCAGCATGGAGAGAGCATGGAGAGAGAGAGGGACTGGGCCTGTGTGTCCCCTTTTCCAGGTCGCCCCCTGGGCGGGGAACACTCTGACCCAATCGGGGGAAGGGAAGGGGGTGGGGTTACATCAGAGGGAAACCAGGTGTGTTCAGGGAATGGGGGGTAAAGGGACATACCAAGTACAGACAAATAACAAAATACAAATACAAATTCAAAAACCTAAAACATGCACTACAACAATCCCAGCTGCTTGACTTCCTTACCCTCTATTTCCAAACTTCTAGTTCTGTTATCCCAGCATTAGAACAGCCAGGCAGTAATAATACACTCACCTGGATGACAGCTGAAATCTTTTCATATCTCCTGCAGCTCATTTAAGGATAGAGGTTGAATGGTGGTTACCACTTGTTCTTCCTCTTCCTCCTGTTCCTGTGAATGGCACTTGTGACAGTCCTGCTGCTTCACCCTCTTTGCCCTCCCTCCTTGTCCTCGTTTACTAAGCTCTTTTATGAGCTGACCTCTATGTACATTTCTTCTGTATAGGGGCAACTGATACCAGCACACGTTGGTTCTCTGGTTCAGCTGCAAGGTCTGTCACAGGGGTTGGAGTAATTGCAGTGCCTATTGTCCTGTTGTCATATCTAGAGACCTTCTTGTCTCCCTGAGAGCAAAGTGGTGTTGAGCAGGGCTCGGTAGGCCTGAGCCAGGGCCCAGCATATTGCAGGGATTTGTGTCTCTCTAGAATTGCCAGGGTGACTGTCTTGGTTTGAAAGACAGGTGTCTGCCAAGGAAGGTGGGAACTTCCCTTGGAATGGAAAATATGACCCCCTTCCCTCCAAATTATTATAACTTTGAAATTACAGGGCTTTCGGGCAAAGATATAGGAAAAGGAATAACAGTTCTTTACTAGACTATATATACCAAGGCAAACAAACAACAACAGCAGCAACAACAAATAAAAAAAAGTAACCCAATAGCAGTCTTCTTTCATCTGTCAGGTACTTTCCCCTTTGGTGTAGTTATGGTTGCAGTTGGCAGGGGTGCTGTTGGCTGCCGGTGGGGCAGGGCAGGTGCGATGATTCCCCCACAGCTGCAGAGGGTGTTGTGGCTTGAGCTCAGCCTCCTCTCTCCACACTGTAATGATGGGCAAGCCAGCAAGAAGAGAGAGAAAAGGGGCTTCCTTTACAAACCCACAGGAGCAGCCAGTCCCGGTGCCTCTCTGGGTGGTGAGATGGGCATTAGCAGGAACCTCAGAGCAGCAGGCTGGAATGGCAGAGGCAAGCAGACCATGGAGGTGGCAAACAAAATGTAGCAGAAACTCTGCAGCTGTAGCAGGAACCACAGGGGGTCAGGTAGACATGGGGTATCAGGTTAAAGTGTAATGAAAAACCCAAAGTAGTGGCAGAAGACAGCAGAGGTGGACAGCAGCAGCTGGGCTCCCACAAGCAGCCAGGAGAGGCTCCCTTGGAGGGAGGAGGGGCTCTGGGTCCCGGGTTTTCCCCTGGGGCACCCAAGTAGATGGTGAGGGTCCTTTTCCAGTGAGGTCAGGTGTTAATAAGGTCCCAGTTCAACCACCATTTAATCGAACTGCTACCAACACCCTGATCAACAGTGTGTCAGGTTGTATTCTGACTCTGTCAGTGTTTTTGTATTATTGCATTTATTTTAATTTTCCTGTTAAATTGTATTTCTGACTTGGGATCTCCCACTGGTTTGCTTTTGTTATAAAGGATTCGTAGCCAATTTTGATATCAAGTATTTTTATTTCGCCATTTGAAATCAATTTGGATCAGCCAGAATAAAGGAATGCAACACCGATCCCCAGGGTATCGAGGTTGGGTGAACGCAGGGACAGCCTCAATGGAGCTGACCCCTCTCCGTTCACAATCTCTTGGATTCAGGGTACAGTTTTTATACAGTTTTTCTTCCTCAAGGCAATTTCATTGTTAGTCTTTGTCCAGTGTGCATATTCATACACTTCTTTCTTTCGCTGTTTGGTTTTTGAAAGCTTTTCCTGCCATGGTTGAGGACTTGAATCGGGTTCCTGGAACTGGGCATTGGGATGCTGATATGTGCAATCTCCGGGTTCTCCCCACCTAGATTTGTATCAGGTGTTGATCATCAGAGAAGTGGCGGGTCCACCCATGATGGACGAGACATCTCCTGTTCAGCCCGATCCTTTCTGTTGTAAAATTTGGTTTCACCCTGCGATTATCTGAGAGTCTTTACAGTTGCAAATGGGTCTCGGCAGGCCGGAGACGCCTTTTACAATTTTTGGAAATTTAAACTTGTAGCACAGTTTTATTTTATAACATATAACATACTTGATACATGAATTTATTTTAGAACATATATCACACTTTCAAACTAGTACCCTCACCCATGGTAGGAGAAGCAGTGGAAGGACAAAGGCTCCACAGTGGTAGCCAATCCTCTGGGCAGCAACCATCCGGCACTAAACCCCACCTGTCTCCACTCCAATCCCTGAGAGAGAGAGAGAGAGAGAGAGAGAAAAGCTGAGCCCAGCCCCTCACCCCCCAGCCAAAATCTCAGTATCTCTGCCCTTCCCAAGAGAAAACCCCCCTGCTAAGAGAGTAGCCAGCTGCACCCTTCCCCCTGCTTTGGCCACTTCTTTTGTCTCTTAAGTACAGGTCATTATCATCCCTTAGGTAACAAATGGGACAAAAATCCCTGAAAGAAAGAGAAAAAGAAGGAAAAATCCTAACCCCCAACAGTGACAGACATGTTTTCCAAATATTTTACTAGTTTTTTTGGATTCTGCACTTGTTCAGGGCAGGGGCAGGTGACATTATAGTGGGGGCCTGCTACAGGCTGCCTGACCAGGAAGACCAAACTGATAAGGCCCTCTACAGACAGGTGGAAGTGGCTTCAAGTTCCCAAGCCCTGGTCCACATGAGAGGGAGTGACTTCTACCACCCCAGTATCTGCTGGAAGGACAACACCACAGCAGGGTACAAGCAATCCAAAAGTTTACAGGAATATGTTGACAACTTCCTTCTCCAAGTGATAGAGGAGCTAACAAGGAGAGGTGGGATGTTGGACCTTGTTCTTGCCAACAAGAAGGGGCTGGTGGGGAATGTGAAGCTCAAGGGCAGCCTGGACTGCAGTGACCATGAAATGGTGGAGTTCGAGAACCTTAGAGCAGCAGCAAGGAGGATGCACAACAAGCTCACTGCCCTGGATTTCAGGAGAGCAGACTTTGGTCTCTTCGGGGATATGCTTGGTAGAGTTTCATGGGATAAAGCCCTGGAAGGGAGGTCCAAGAGAACTGGTTGATGTTCAAGGATCACCTCCTCTAAGTTCAGGAACAATGCATCCTAATGAAGAGGGAATCAAGCAAAAATGCTAGGAGGCCTGCATGGATGAGGGAGCTGCTGGACAAACCCACTCAAACACAAAAGGGAAGCTTACAGAGGGTGGAAGCAGGGACATGTAGCCTGGGAGGAATTTAGATTTTCTGAGCAGCCAGGAATCAGGTTAGGAAATCTAAAGCACTAGCAGAAGTAAATTTGTCCAAGAACATCAAGGGTAACAAAAAAAAAAAAAAAAAAAAAAAAAAAAGGCTTCTATAGATATGTCATTGTATTGGGTTTGCATGGCCAATCTTTGGTAGCGGGAGGGCTTGCTCGAGGAGCTTTCTCCATGTTTGGCAGAGCCAATCCTTGGCAGCTCCAAAGACAGATGTGCTGCTGGTCAAGGCTGGGTTAAACAGAAATGGTGGTAACTTGTCTGTGATAACATATTTAAAAAGAAAGAAAAAGTTACTGTGCAGTTGTAATTGTAGCCAGAGAAGAGCAGGGTGAGAACATGTGAGAGGAACAACTCTGCAGACATCAAGGTCAGTGGAGAAGGAGGAGGAGGAGGTGCCCAAGGTGCCAGAGCTGAGATTCCTCTGCAGCCTGTGGTGAAGACCGTGGTGAAGCAGCTGTCTCCCTGCAGCCCATGGAGATCCATGGGGACGCAGAGATGCATCTGCAGCCTGCAGAAGAGACCCACACAAGAGCAGGTGGATGCCTGAGAGGAGGCTGTGACCCCGTGGGATATCATCTCTAATTAGAGTCTGTTTTTCCCATTATGGTATTCAGGGTGTGATCCCTCCTGGTCCTTAACTCATTAAACCTTTGTTATATTTTCTCTCCCCTGTCCAGCTGTGGAGGGGAGTGAAAGAAAGGTTTTGGTGAGTACCTGGCATCCAGCTAAGGTCAACCCACTACAGTTGGCAATAAAAGAAAGACTTGGCTGGATGGTTGCACTCAAAGACTTGCAGTCAAGGGCTCAATGTCCAAGTGGAGACCAGTGATGAGTGGTGTTCCTCAGAGGTTGGTATTGGGACTGGTGCTGTTTAACATCTTTGTTGGTGACATGGACAGTGGGATTGATTGCACCCTCAGCAAGTTTGTTGATGACACCATGTTGTGTAGTGCAGTTGTCATGCTGCAGGGAAGGGATTCCATCCAGAAGGACCTTGACAGACTTTAGAGGTGGGTCTGTGCAAACCTCAGAGTTCAACAAGGCCAAGTGCAAGATCCTGCACCTGGGTCAAGGCAATTCCAAGCACAAGTATAGGCTGGGCAAAGAATGAATTGAGTGTAGCCCTGGGGAGAAGGACTTTTAAGATGTTGGTGGATGAGAAGCTCAACGTGTCTCAGCAACTTGCAGTGGCAGCCCAGAAGGCCAAGTGTACCCTGGGCTGCATGAAAAGCAGCATGATCAGCAGGTCAAGGGAGGTGATTCTTCCTGTCTGCTCTTGTGAGATCCCCATGTGGAGTACTGTAATCAGCTCTGGAGCCCACAACATAGGAAGGATGTGGACCCGATGGACCAGGTCCAGAGGAGGCCTTGAAGATAATCAAAGGACTGGAGCATTTCTCCTATGAACACAGGCTGAGAGAGTTTGGGCTGTTCACCCTGGGAAGAGAAGGCTCCAGGGAGACCTTGTAGCAGCCTTCCAGTACCTAAAAGGGGCCTACAAGAGAGCTGGAGAGGGTCTGTTTACAAAGGCATCTAGTGATAGGACAAGGGGTAATGGCTTTAAACTGAAGGAGGGCACATTTAGATTGAATAATAGGAAGAAATTCTTCCCTGTGAGGGTGGTGAGGTACTGAAAGTGATTGCCCAGAGAAGTTGTGGCTGCCCCATCCCTGGAAGTGTTCAAGGCCAGGCTGGACAGGGCTCTGAGCAGCCTGGTCTAGTGGAAGGTGTCCCTGCCCATGGCACGGGGGGTGGGGGTAGGAACTAGATGATCTTTAAAGTCCCTTCCAACCCAAACCATTCTATGATTCTGTATGCTAGACATGACATTCTATGGTATGGAATATCCCTTTGGACAATTCAGATCAGCTGTCCAGGACATGGTCCCTCACAGATTGTTGTGTACCTCTGCACTGGCAGAGCATGAGATGCTAAGAAGTCCTTGACTCAGGGTAAGCACCACTTAGCAACAACCAAAACAAGTGTGTTATCAACAATTTTCTCATACTGAATCTAAAGCAGCACTGTACTAGCTACTAAGAAAAACTGAACTCTATCCCAGCTGAAACCAGGGTGGACAGTGTGAAGGGCACAGTTCCTGGGGCAGATATTTTTGGGTTGGTGGTTGGAGGGTGAAGGAGCAGCTGATGCTGGTGGTGTGTCATGGCTGCAGCTGGTCTGTAGCTGCAAAGATAAATTTGGCCATAATAGACCCCCAAACTCCACCAGCCTAGAAGTAAACAAGTCCCTGGTGAGCAATGATGGGATGGATTTGAACCCAAACAGGGAACCCCAGCCAATTCTTTTCAACCCTGTATGCAGACATATGATTGGCCAGAGAGCTGGGCAGTGCTGAGACCCTGACCAATCAGCTGTTCTAGCGCAGGAGTTTTCAACCCCCTATAAAAGAGGACTCCGAACAACAAACCGGGCTATTTGTCCCTGACCCTCAGTGAGTCCTGTCATGTGTCTGTCTCCAACCAACGACCGTAATGTAATATGTGGTGACCCCGACATGATCAATGCAGCCATTTCCACGTGCAAGAGCGGGAGAGACAGACAAAAGTGAACAGAGCCTAACCAGAAGTGGAAAGCTGAAAAATCAAAAGGAGAGCAAGCCTTCTGCAGTAAAAAACCACTCAAATCTGGATTCCTTTATAAATACCCCTGAAAATAGAAGAAAACTGCTGCTGAAGTCATGGGTGGGTGGATCTAAGTGGAAGAACACCCAGCTGTGAAGGTATGGACTCATTTTCTATGGGCATGGGGGGTAAATTATAAGGAGCAGGCTTTATTAGCCTTGCTATCCTGGGCTAAGAACCATGGGTTGGACACAACCAAAGAGGCAGTACTTGATATAAATACTTGGGTGCGGAATGGCAGACTTATAATTAAAGCAGCTTCTAAAGGCAACGAAAGTGCTGAGATGCATGGCGAGGACTGGGTGCCAGATGAGGCAGCAGGAGGCATAGGCATCCCACTGAAGGCCTGGAGGAAGCCACCAGATGAAATGGCCACCCTGCGCCATTGCGCTGTGCTGAACAGGCACCCTGCCCCAGTGCTGTGCCCTGCTGAGCCGGATTGTGCAACCCTGCCCCATGGCTGGGCCCCGGCGGGTGGCAGAGTGAGGGGGAGATGGCCAAACTGTGGCAGGCAGTGGTGTGCTGGATTGCGGAACCCTGCTGTGTGGTGGGGCCCCAGTGGGCAGCGGAGCTGGGGGGAGCGGCCAAACCATGGTGGGCAGAAGAGTCCTGCCATGAGACGGAGCCCCTCACAGCGGTGTGCCGAATTGAGCAACCCCGTCACGTGGCAGGGCCCCAGAGAGAGGCGGAGCCTTGGGGGGTGGAGGAGTTCCATTGAGCAGCTAAACCCAAGCGGACGGTGGAGGTGCAGCAGGGCCGCCCTGTGCTGCCATGCCAGACTGCCCCGTGGTTGCCCCGAGATGCTGTGCCATGCCAAACTGCACCGCCATGTTGGGAAGGCGCCTGGGGGCTGCGCCACAGTGACACACAGCCCCTGGGACAGCCACCCCACCACCCAAACCGTCTGTGCCTGTGCAGTTACCTGAGCAGCCCGTGCTGGGACCGCACACGCCTCTCATTGCTACAGAAACCCTTGGACCGCTTCTGCCTGAAGCTGACTGGATTGGCTGCGAAGCTGCGCCTACAATCCCACCTCCCTTGAACACACCCACTTGCTGCTGCAATTCATGGCCAGGGCCCGAAGATACATCACTACGGATGCCTGGATGCTGAAGCTATGGCACACCCGGAAATACACCAGAACCAGGAAATACCAACACCACGGTGCTGGACCCCACTCCCACTCCCAGTCCCGGCCCCGCTTCCGCAGCTGCCATGACCCCACCGAGCCAGCAAACAAGGCTCGAATAGCCCCAAGGAACCATATCACTGATGGATACATGAGACCCCCACAGAGAAAACCCGGAAAGGAAACCCTCGCAGCACTGCCAGCGTCAGCTCCAGCTCCATCGATGTTCCAATTGGACGCCATCCCCACTCGCAACCTGGTGAACTTTTGGAAAGAGGTAAAGTGAATGGCGGTTGCAAGTGGGGATATAGAGAGGGCTGAGTGAATTTCTGTGCCTATGTCTTCGCCATCATCAGAGAACTGGCTGCAGTGAGGTGGGACAATTGCAGCATTCCCAGTTCAGCAAGATAATGGGAGTGGCCCTGACAAACACATCCCTTTCAATTGACAAGTCCTCTCCGAACTACGCCAATTAGCTGCTAAACATGGGCTAGGATCACCTACAGTTGCAAATATGCTTCGACTTATAACTGCCAGTGAATTAACCCCTTTGACATGAGGAAAATCGCAAAATTACTTTGCACTCCAGTGCAATGTATGATGTTTGAAGCTGCCTGGAGGAATTTAACACAAGAATGGGGACTGGTAAACTCAGAAGCCTCACAGCAAGACCTATACTTTGGGGCAGGGGTTTCTCAATTAATGGGACTGCCTCCCATAGAAAGTCCACAGATGCAGGCCCGCCTAAACCTCTCAATATTAGTTCAAGCAAAAGACTTAGGAATGCGAGCTCTAATGAAAATTACAAACATGTCTGTGCCAACTCAAAGATATTCAAGCATAAGACAAAGCCCCAACAAATTATATATGCAGTTCATAGAACATTTACAGAATGCTATGGAAAAACAAACTAGCACGAGATAATGCAAATGAAGACTGCAGAAAAGTTATAGATGCATTACCCAAAGACAATTCATCTTTAGAGGAAATGATTAATGTGTGTGCTAAGGTTGGAACTGGATCATATAACATGGAGATGTTAGCTAATTCTATTACAGCTGCTGTTAAATTGACACCCCATTGCTACAGATGTGGACAACAAGGCCACATGAAGACGGACTGTCCCCGTAAGTCCATTCCACAGAGGACATTTCAAGGACAGAGAAGTGTAAATTTAAACTGCAACTGATGTTGGAGGTCTGGACATGCAACCAAGGTATGCGAGTCCAAATTTCATATTAATGGACAATTTCTCAAAGACCAGGGAAACGGGAGACCAAGTGCGAAAGGGAAACGCGTGACGACAAGTATTTTCCCACCCTCCGGTACAAACCTGTGTGGCCAGCTGACAGCAAGGATAAGAGGATCAGCTGGCATGGATGTTTCCACCTCAATCCCAATAACTGTAAGCTCATTAAAGGTACATAAAGTCCCTCTTGAGGCCCAGGGGCCCATAGGGAGAGGACTGAGTGCACTGCTTCTAGGGAGATCCAGTGCCACACTGCAAAGTATCTTTGTGCACCCAGGTGTTATTGATGCTGATTTTACTGGACGAATACATGCCATGGTATGAACCCATACTCCACCCGTAACTATCCCTGCTAAAACCCAAACTGCACAACTTATTCCTTTTAAGTCTTTTGTCCCCAAAACAGATTCTAGGGAGCGAGGAGACCGAGGCTTTGGATCAACAGGAAAGCCCCAGGTGTACTGGACTTGGGTCGTGGGTGATCAAAGACCTAATATGATTTTTACTGTTATGATGCCTCAGGCAAGGCCTTCACAAATAAAGGTCAGTGGGATGATTGACACAGGGGTAGACGTCACTATCATCTCTGCCAACACATGGCCTTCATGGTGGCCTACCACAACTGCGGGATCTACTGTTGCTGGCCTCGGAGAGACCACACAGAGCTACTTGAGTGGCAAACCTGTGTTGGTTAAAAATCCAGAGAGTCAAACAGCTACAATTCGGCCATATATATATCACTGCTGCACCACTAAACCTGTGGGGAAGGGATGTTCTAGCAGCATGGGGAGTCCAGGTGGGGACGGATTTTTAACAGAGGCCACTGTATTAAAGGGCATAAGGTATCCCACATTAGCTCTAAAATGGCTCACTACTCAGCCTGTGTGGGTACCACAGTGGTCCCTTGAGAAAGAGAAACTGGATGCCCTAAAGGCCCTGGTACAAGAACAACTAGTTCAAGGACACATTGAACCTTCAATGAGCCCTTGGAACACCCCAGTATTTTTAATAAAAAAGAAATCTGGTGAATGGAGGTTGCTCCATGATTTGAGAAAAAATAATGCTGTAATAGAGAGCATGAGCACTTTGTAACCCTACCATGATACCTACCACCTGGGACATTCTAACTGTGGACTTGAAACACTGTTTTTTCACTATTCCATTACACACAGATGATACCCCAAAGTTTGCTTTTACAGCGCCTTCCATTAATAACACTGCACCTGTCGAACATTATCAATGGAAAGTTCTACCGCAACGTATGAAAAACAGCCCCACAATTTGTCAGTGGTGCGTTGCACAGGCACTCTCATCAGTGAGAGAACAATTTCCAGGGGCGTACTGTTACCATTACATGGACATCATTTTGATAGCAACCCAAACCAAAAAGGAACTCTCACAGATTTGGCCAAGCCTGTTGCAAGCATTAAAAACATTTGGGCTGCAGGTAGCACTGAAAAAGATGCAGCAGCAACCACCCTGGAAATATTCAGGACTCAAAATAATGAATCAGACCATTCAGCCACAAACGATTCAACTTTCAACCAAAATTCAAGCCCTAAATGATGCACAAAAATTTTTGGGTACCATAAACTGGAGTAGACCCTATCTAAGATTGACCAATTCACAATTGGCACCCTTATTTAACCTCCTAAAGGGTGATCCTGAGTTGACTTCCAGAAAATTAACTCCAGAGGCAAAAGCTGCTCTTGAAATAGTAGAGCAGGCTATCACAAACAGACAAGTCCACTGGATATGCCCAGAGGTATGCATCACTGTATTCATTCTCTTTGTTGATTTTCACCCTACTGGTGTTATTGGACAGTGGAATACTCACTGGCTTGGCCCTTTGCACATTCTAGAGTGGAATTTTTTACCTCATCAACCATAAAAGACGGCACCTACCGTCTTTGAGCTAATTGCACAGTTAATTATCAAATGCCATTACAGGTGTTTGCAATTAAATGCTAAAGATCCTTCAAAAATTATTATACCTGTAACACAAGAACAATTTGAATGGTGTTTTGCCAACAGCACAGCTTTATAAAGCGCCTGTCAAAATTTCTCAGGACAAATTACTTATCACCTACCAAGCCATAAATTACTGCGGTTAAGTGGAGAAACTGCACTGTCTTTAAAACCTCTAAATAGCCGTACACCCCTTAAAGGTGTTACAATGTTTACCGATGGTTCTGGAAAAACAGGAAAAGCCATTGTAACATGGAAAGAAGGTGGTGAGTGGCAAACGTTGGAAGGTTATGAGAATAGATCCCCTCGGTGGAGCTATGTGCTATAGCTATGGCTTTCCAACATTTTCCCCACATTCCTCTAAATGTTGTGACTGACTGCCTATGTTGCTGGTATCACATAGAGATTAGATCGAGCACTATTAAGAGAAATTAACAATGCACAACTATTTAACTTACTAAAAACTCTGTGCCATACCATCCAAGCCAGAACTTACCCTTATTACATCTTGCACATCAGAAGTCATACAAATTTACCAAGTTTCATTGCAGAAGGCAATGCTCAAGCAGATTGTCTAGCTGGCCCTGCTTGGACAGCACCACAGACAGACATGCTTGCACAAGCAAAGGCATCACACAATTTTTTCCACCAAGGTGTTCAAGCATTACAATGACAATTCAAGCTATCAAACACAGAGGCTCCTAATATAGTTAACACCTGTGCCAAAGCCACACTGCACCACTGCAAATGGGGGTAAACCCTCATGAACTGCGTGCTTTACAAATCTGGCAAACTGATGTCACACACATCCCTGAATTCAGATGTCTAAAATATGTACATGTATCCATTTATACCTTTTCATCAGCAATATGGGCTACAGTTCACACAGGAGAAAAAGGTCAGGATGCCATTGCACATTGGAGATCAGTCTTTGCTTCTTTAGGTATCCCCCATACCATCAAAACAGACAATGGCCCTGTTTGCATTTCACAAAATACAATTCCTACAGCTCTGGGGTGTATCACACCACACTGGTATTCCCTGCTCAGCAACAGGTCAAGCCATCGTGGAGCGTGCACATGGCACTTTAAAATGTATACTTAATAAACAAAAAGAAGGAATGTGTGGTGAGACCCCACAAAGTAGGGTAGCTAAAGCTATTTATACCCTAAATCATTTGACAGTATTAGAAAATTCTCAGAACTCAGTCATTTAAAATCACTTTCTATCATTACAACCATCCAGCCATGCTCAGTAGCCCAAACCCAAGGTAATGGTGCAAGACCTTATCACCAATAGGTGGGAAGGTCTGTGGGATCTTATTACCTGGGGACAGGGATACGCTTGTGTCTCCATGGACACTGGGACGCATTGGATACCTGCCAGATGTGTATGTCCTGCCCTATGTCCTGCCTGGAACCACAAGCAGCACCCCCCTGATGGCCCCTCAACAGATGTTGTGGAGCTGTATGTGGAACAGTGATTGAAACAACTTGTGCACCTACCTCATGGAAAATCTGAGACTCTTGAAGTGACAGTTTATTTAAAGATTTTGTTTGTTTATAAATTGTTTTTTCTGTTAGTTGGGTTTTTCTGATGGTTCTAAAAGTTGAATGGTTTCTTGTTTGAAGTGTTAAGTTGTACTTGTAACTTCTAAGCACTTAGCCTGTGACATGCTAGCTTGAAGGATTGTGTTGTTGGTGGTCTCGCCTGACAATTCCTGGAGGTGAGTGCTGCTGCTCCAGTGGTACATGGGATACATCGCTGGCTGGGGCAGCTAGGTTTGTCGAGTTGGGTGGAAAGCCTCATTTGAACTAGGCCCATGCTGTCTTTTGTCATCCTGTCTGCAAAGGGCCCTTGCAGGTAGGAGAACAGAGAACACTTTGCATTTTTTTAGTAAAACAAAAAGAGGGAATTGTGACGGCTGCAGCTGGTCTGTAGCTGCAAAGATAAATTTGGCCATAATAGACCTCCACACTCAAGCAGCCTAGAAGTAAACAAGTCCCTGGGTGAGCAATCATAGGATGGATTTGAACCCAAACAGGGAACCCTAGTCAGTCCTTTTCAACCCTGTATGCAGACATATGCCAGAGAGCTGGGCAGTGCTGAGACCCCCAACTAATCATCTGTTCTAGCTCAGGAGTTTTGAACCCCCTATAAAAGAGGGCTCCGAACAATAAACCAGGACCCTTGGTGAGTCCTGTCGTGTGTCTGTCTCCAACCAACAACCGTAACGTAATAGTGGTGAGTGAGCAGTTTCCTTCATGTGGAATGCTGTTCTGGCCTCTCTGTGCTGGTTGGTTTGAGCCATGTTGGGTGGTAGTGTTTGGGGGGTGTATCTTTTGGTTTCCTAATGATGTGTTGGGGTGAGGAAGGCCTAGGCAAATGTACTTTATGTAGTGAGGCAGGTCCCCCTGGCCACTGGTGTGTGACCATGGGCAGGAACATCCTGGGACAGTTGTGGTTGTTGTAGGACAACAATGAGTAGTGCATCTCCTATGCTTTTTTTGGCTTTTTAGTGTTTCTTTGGTGGGTTTGGTAGCACTGAGGTGCTGTTCCTTGTCCAAATCTCCCCAGGCCTTGGTGGGCCCCCTCCTTGCCTCTTTCAGGTGCACTTTGTCCATGCCACCCTGCTTGGCCCCAAGCAGTGCTGTAGCATTGCTGAATGATTGTTGGGGTGGTAGCGATGGCTTTCATATCTTGTCAGTGAGAAATGGCTTGGAATGGAGAGGGGTGATGGTGGAAGAGGAGGAGTGTGCAGGGCAGGCAGCATGTTGTTTGGGCGAGTGTGTGCTTGAGGGTCCAGCATCAGTGGGAGATGCCTGTGGACTTGGAGGACTATAGTGGGTCCCTGAGAGTGGCCTGCTGTCCAGAGCCTTCAACCAGGGCAGGAGGCATCAGTGGGATGGGCTGCAGGAGGGAGGCTCATCCCTGCTTGCCTGTGGAGACCCTGTCTTTGCCCTTCACATATATGTATGATGACCTTCTTCTCCTTACAGCACAGCAATTTGCTCCAGTGCATGGGCTGTGTCGCAGCCTGGCCCCAGCCTCACCATGGTCATGCCTGTTTCCCTGTTGGCACAGGCTCCTGACTGGAAAAGGTATGAGCAGTGCTGAGCAATCCCAGCCCTTGCTGCTGTTGCCTCCACTCAGTCTGAGGCTGCTGATGTTGGCTGGAGATGGGCATTTGATGCAGGTGTGCTTGGTGGGGTTGACTTTTCATCTGCCACATAAGTGTGTCCACACGTTCAAAGCAGATGCAAGCTTTGAGTAGGACATGATCCCAGAGGCAGGTGCTGTTGTTGTGGGTGCAGATGAAGTCCTGGATTAGCCTGAAGTATTTGTTGATACTGAACGGCAGGTTGTGAGGCCCTTGGCCTTCAAAGAGCATACCATTGGCTGGCATGCATTGCTCCAGGTGGTGGATGTAATGCTGGAGGTTGTTGAGGAGGTCCTGCGATGCCTGGGTATCCCATTGCTGGAGAGTGCTGGGACTGCTGAGGATGTACAAGAGGTGCTGGAGGATGTGGGGGGCAGTGGTGACAGCTTGCTGTGGGTGGTTGATGTGGAGGAAGATGTAGAAGGCAAATGGTACATGCTGGTGGTGCAGGGCTGTGGTGGGCTGGGAGCTGTCTTGGGGGAAGGTGACGTCACAGGGATGCAGGTGGTGGCAAGCAAGGGCTGTGGCAAAAGCCAGCAGGAGGAGTAGGAGCACCAGGGCACCATGCTGCAGGCAGAGCTGTGGGTGCTGCATGGGTGCTGTATGGCAGGAGCCTGGTCAAGCTTAGCGGTGGGTGAGGGTAAACACTGTGCTTGGATTGCTTCTGGGCAGCCAACTTTATATGGTTCTATGGCTTTCCTTTCATCATCATCTAGACAGCATTTCTGTTTACATTTTCAATTTTGCTTTCAGTTTACTTTCTCCTGAGGGCTGCTGTTGAAGTGTGGGGGAAGCCTGGCTCCTGTGTGTTGCATTAAGAGTATGGATTTGTCTTTTGCCTGACAGCGTCTTCAAGGACTTTCACTGAGACAGTTTCACAAAGTCCAATATAGATAGCTTATTGAGGTGACAGATTCAGAATTGCTGTTGATAAATGCTCTTGCTCTGTTAATGCTAAATATCCTAAGGCTAGCCAATGATTAATTAAGCTAAAAATTCACAGTTCACTTAGCTTAACTTCACATTTAATTAAGCTTATTATCACTCGGGTGTCATCTGCTAAATGCAATTTCGTACTGAAAGAGGCATCCCTGCTAAGGGAGAAAGGAAAATGAGTCAGAACTGTCAATCTGCCCAGCAATCAGTGAAGTGTCTCCTCTTAAGGAGATGTTTCTCCTCTCTACTAAGTGTTTGCAAAGGACCAGATTTATAATCTTGAGGAGGTGAGACTAGGTCATAGTTTATAAACTTCTAACAAGACTTGTTATGTGTGGATAAGGGAGTTTGAGGCTAATGTCTGATAGAGAGGTATGGGTGCTATTCTGTGAGGCTTCTGTGGTTGTTTTTCTAGCTTCATTGAGACATCAAGCTGAGGCCTTTGCTTCACCCCAAACATCATTCAGTTGTTAAGCATGCCCTTGCTCAAGCCAGGTGCAAGATAAGCAAGTGGCTCAGCTCATGTTCTTGCTCAACTGGTCTCATCAGTTCTCCACATTTTGACACAGCAAGCCTGGCGGTTTTCTACACTGTGCTGTTATGGTTCAGTGGGTGATGAAAGCATGGTTGCAGAGGCTTTTGGGGTAGCTGTACTGGGGATGCATTTTAAGGTTTCCTTTTTGTCTCTTTTGTGAGTGGTTTTGCTTGGTTTTATTTTCAAGTTTGTCAACCAACATCTATTTTTCTTATTTCATACTCTTATTTTTGTATATATGAGTTAATGTATGTTTTCTTTTATTTCTTATTGACAAACATTTTTAGTTTGTTGATATTTTTTTTTCTCCCACCTTTCTCTATAACATCTACAGCCTTGCTGATGGAAGAGTGTTTCCTCTCTCTTTGCAAATATCTTGAAGAATGTTTTTGGGGTCATATGTCATTCCCTCCCAGTTTCTCCTCAGTGTGTTGATATTTATAAATAAATGCATAAATGTTGTGAAGATTTTTCCATCATTCATGCAATGGTTGTGGTTTCTAGATTTTGGGGTATTTTTATTGTGTTTTGAATTTGTTGTAGAAATTAGGCAACATTACATGTATGGGAGGCAGGAACTGATGGAAATATTTGTCTTTGACATGCTGGTCTGTTTACATCTGGAAAGTGAAAGTGGGCTGAGTCCCAAGTGCAAGTCATCACTGCTTCCTGGGAAGCTTCCAGTAGTGAGGTACTGGTGGTTGCTGATACAGTGAGTTGGGGGAGAAGTGTTTGTATGACTTAAAATTTAATTCAATTTTGTAGTGTTAATGTTCATACTGTAAATTCTCACTGTGTTGTGTTTTGGGGTTTTTGTTTGTTTTCATTTGGGTGTATATTACATTGGGATATGCTGCCTTTTCTGTTAGCCTGTTGCAGGCTACCTGTGTAGTAGAGATCTTATAAATGCCTTAGCTGGTGTGTGTGGTACCTAGTGAGCTGCTTGGTGGAACTTACATCTATTACATCAGAACACTTCTTGTTTTTCAGTCATTTTCTGTCTTTCATTTTGAGTCTATTCCTGATATTTCAGTTTTGACTTTAGGCACCTTCTCCTGCATGCCTTCTGTAGGTCAGGAAATACCCATGTTGTTTGAAGAGCAGAGTATCTCTTCTGATGTTTTCCTATGGGTGGGCATGAAATGTAAAGATAACTGGTTTGCACTCGTATTGTCTAATGATTTTTGTTTTGAATGTGTGTATGCACAGGTGTGTGGGATAGGGATATTCAGTGCTGATGTAGTTTTCCTGTCATGGTTTAATGCCAGCCAGGCACCAAACCCCAAGCAGCCACTCGCTCACTCCCCCACCAGAGGGATCAGGGTGAGAATCAGAAGAATAAAACCTTAAAAACTTGTGGGTTGAGATACACAGTTTAATAGGAAAAGCAAAAGCTGCACACACAAGCAAAGCAAAGCAAGGAATTAATTCACTGCTTTCCATGGGCAGGCAGGTGTTCAGCCACCTTCAGGAAAGCAGGGCTCCATCACATGTAAATGGGGACTTGGGGAGACAAACACCATCATTCCAAATGTATCGTCCCCCCTTCTTCCTCAAGCTTTATATGCTGAGCATGATGTCTCATGGTCTGGAATATCCCTTGAGTCAGTTGGGGTCACCTGTCCCAGTTGCGCCTCCTCCCAACCTCCCAACCTCCCATGCACCCCCAGCCCCCTCCCCAGTGTGGCCATACAAGGAGCAGAAAAGGCCTTGACTCTGTGTAAGCTCAGCAATAACAAAAACATCTCTATATTATCAACCCTGTGTTCAGCACAAATCCAAAACACAGCCCCATACCAGCCACTGGGAAGAAAATTAAGTCTACCCTGGATAAAACCAGCACATCCCCTACCTGAGGGGCAGTGGTAATAATTGCAATCCTTAGATCCTGTTCTCATGTGGATTTGGTTATATTTTTTCTGATTTATATAGGGAAAAAATGCAACTGTGTCATTTTCAGTTCATGTCCAATTAATCCTGTTCAGATCTCTTCTCCAAATCTGCTCTTTGTGTTATGATGTTCCCCAGAAGGAGATGGGAGTGCTGCTTTTGAGTAACCTGCAAAGATTTTTAGTAGGAATTTGGTTGTGTTTTGCTAAGTGATTCATGCTGGAGATGCTGAGGTGGAATTACCTGGAAAGGGAAGGAGGATGAAATATGACACTGTTTCAAATTACAGAAAACACCTGCAATACTAAATCTTTGCCAGATGGTTTCATGTTCAGTGATGGAGGACTGGGTTTAGGAGATGGGAGGGATGCTTTCCAGTGTTGAAGACTGTGGAAATTGATATGTAAATGGTTAAAGCATTAACTCTTTGTGCTGGTTTGAAGGCAACTCAGGAGGAGAAATTAACTCCACACAAATATGTTGCAAGAGATTCCAATTCAGAACTACAATTTAATAGAACAATTTTAAAAAATGGCAATACTACAGGAACATTGGGTTAAACCAACAGTCAGAATACAACCTAGTACCCTGTTGGTCAGGGTGGTGGTAGCAATCCCATTGGAGAGATAGATGTGGTCTTGTCAAAGTGGTGATCCTGTAGAAATGTCTGATCCTTCTCTGGAGGCCCAGTGGTTTTATCATGGTGTTCCAAGCCTCAGATTATATACAGGTAGGAATGCTCAGTTTCTCCCCCAGGGTGGGGAATTTCACAATGGGATGATGTAATTCTATGAGTCATGCTGGTAAGTCCTTGATGGCCCATTAGTAGAGATGGCCCCCCTTTAGGCTGTGTGCATTGGGCAGCTGTTGCAAATGAGCAACTATTAACAGCTCATCAGAAGGTGATATAGGTGGTGATAGAATACATACCTTACATTATAATGCAAGACACTCTTGATGGATTGGAGGTGGTGGGGAGAAAACCCTAAGAATTAGGAGGAAAATTACTTAGAGTACCTGCCTCATATGTGGAGTTCACCCAGTAAGGGAAGGGCAAATTTTTCTCTTTTTGTCCCAAACTGAAGACAAAATATTGCTTTGGTTTTGCTGGCATGTCCTGTCAAAGTGTGAGCTTTCTAGGGTGAGGATTTTCTTACCTTCCTGTAGAAGAATGATCTAAGGCAGTGGTCTCCACCTTTTTTGATTGCACCACCTCATCAGCAAAAAAAATTGTGAGCACTCCCAATATATTTTTATTTATAAATTATATATGTATACTATTGTACTAATATGTATGTTATAAAACATGCATGAAAATAAAAAAGGATGAAAATAAAAAAAAAGGATGAGAACAAATTTTTATTTTCATGATATATTTTTAATTTTTAAAAAATTTATTTCTTAATGGTACCAAAACCAATTTCTTAATGCACCCCAGTGGATTGTCTTGTGCACCTCACTTTAGAGACTACTGATCTGAGTTCTCTTGTAACATAGTTTAAGTAAATTTTCCAGTCATCAGGTGGTAACTCTTTTTCAACAGTTTTTTTAATGTTTGTGCTGTTTTCCTAGCTGATGTTTTTTACTTTTAGAAAATAGAGCATGTTAAAACCTTTAGACTACATCCACATTGTGATTATGGTCCTGGCTTGAACCTAGGTCTTTGGCCCATGATGGTCTGTTGCTCTTCCAGACAGTCTTGCTGGAATATGACAGCTCAGATCTGCGGGTTGGGAGGGGTAAGCGTTTAGTCATTGCCATTAATTTACCATTGAGAGATTAAGTATTTGTATATGATATTAAAAATGTCTGTAAAATAGGTTTATTTTGAAGTTGAGGATACAGGTAAACCTTCAGCTATGCTGTAAATGATAAGGTCGGTTTCTATCCAAACTTCCTTTAGTTCTTCCTTTTAAAATTTTCTTATGCTTAAAAGAAATATAAGGGTTATATCATAAAAAGTATAAGGGTTCATAAGAGTTGTCCAGCTCTGTTATGGTTTCAGCATTTCAGCTATTAATAAATGATGATGTCTTTTTCTAAGGATTACTACGGAATTACATTCCCTGCTCCTGCAACCTTGACAGGCAGAGATGGAAGCCTTGCTAACAACCCCTACTCAGGTGAGTATTATTTAAACATGAGGATGGTGAGTGAGATGTGCTGCTGTTGCTGAAAAAGCAGTCATTTTCCCCTTCTGCAGGCAGTTAAACCCATCAGTCCAAACTAGTCAAACAAAAGCAAGCATCTTTCAACCCTGACATTGATTTTTTTTTTTTCTTCATGGTTTTGGTCAGTAATTCATATGTGACTCAGGTTCTTGGGAGTAAGTTGGATGCCCTTTGAGAATAAGTGCAAAATTGTTACAAATTTAAATGGTAGTCATCTAGTGTCCTTCCCAAGCACAGAGGTGCTTGAAAAATATTCTGTAGCTTAATCATTCTTCTTGAAATTTGACTGGCTTGCTTTCTTTTGTTACTGCTATTTTAGTACTTGTATGTTCTCAGCAGGAGCTGGCTCTAGCAGGCTCCCTCTCACCCTCTCCAAATCTAATGGACTTCATTCCCAAAAGCATGTGGTCTAAGAAGCCCTTGCTCATTCCTGCTCTTGCTCTTCAGTTATTGTTGTGCAAAGATGACATTAATGCTATCCAGGATTTTCAGCCAGTGGTTTTCTTTCACTGCAATCTGATTACAGCTTAAAACTGTAGCTATAGGTGTTATAATTCCTATAACGATGCTAGTAAGTGTTGTCATACTTTTTGGTAACCAACATAAAGGAATACTAGTTGGGAATGAGAGAGATATGAGTGATATATGTCACCTCCCTAAAAACATGAGCATGGTGCTCTGTAGGCCACCAGAAAATGCAAGTGTTCAGGAGTTTTTCTGCTGCATAATCATTTCTCTTGGGAGTCTGCTTTTGGGGTACTAACTGAATTTCCCTTCCTACTTCTTAAAAAAGGTGGCCCACGATGCAAGTCTTGCTTTCCTGGCCTTCAGCTATTGTTTCCAGAACTTTGGTGGTGTGAGGAACCAGACATTAACTCTAGTCATGCTTGGCAAATAAACAGACTGACAAAAATATGCCTATCACTTCCTGTAAATCCTAACTTGCTTTCAGCCCATGAAGCTTAGCTAATCAGTTTAACCTCTAGGAGAGTCACACTTTAACCCAACAACTATTTGCTCTTTGGCTGTTTACCATACTTTTGCTTTTAGCATGTTTTATTGCAATGATCTGATATAATGAATCTTCTCAGATTGTGAGATAGGTAAGTATTGGTATCTCCATTTTAACAATGGATTAGCCATGGCATGGAGTTCTCTGCCACTAACAGGCAATGTCCCTGTAGCCATCAGGAACAGAGACTAGAAGAGGGCTTCCCATGAACAACTGCAGGCTTTCAAGCATAGGATGTGTTCTCTTCTGTAGTTGTCTATTTGTATTCAGAGATTTTGAATCCTTTGAATTCTCCACTTTTGGTGTAGCTTTGATGGCTTCTCTGATGAGTTTTTTCTTTCACAGGTGATGTAACAAAATTTGGCCGTGGGGATTCTACATCCCCTGCTCCTGCTACCACGCTTGCCCAGTCACAGCAGAACCAGACTCAGACTCACCATACAACTCAGCAGCCATTCCTCAATCCGACCCTGCCCCCGGGGTACAGCTACACTGGGTTACCTTATTATGCTGGTGTGCCCAGTGTTCCCAGTGCATTCCAATATGGGCCAACCATGTTTGTAAGTGTGATAGCCTAAACTGTAACCCTCCCTGTGTGCCTCTCTGGTTTTGCTCTCTTCAGCCCAAACCTTCTACATCTTAGAATCACAGGATGGTTTGGGTTGAACAGGGCCTTAAAGATCATGTAGCTCCAATGCCTCTGTCATGAACAGGGACACCTTTCACTAGACCAGGTTTCTCCAAGCCCCATCCAACCTGGCCTTGAACACTTTCAGGGATGGAGCAGCAACAACAACTCTGGGCAACCTGTGCCAGTGTCTCACCACTCTCATTGTAAAAAACATCTTCCCTATGTCCAATCTAAATCTACCCTCTCACTTTAAAGCCATTCCCCCTTGTCCTGTCACTACCGACCCTGGTAAAACAATGTTTCTGTGTCTTTCTTATAAGCTCCCTTTAAGTACTGAAAGGCCACAATAAGGTATTCCTGGAGCCTTCTCTTCTTCAGGCTAAACAGCCCCAACTCTCTCAGCCCTTCTTCAAAGGAGAGCTGCTCCAGTCTTTTGATCGTTTTCATGGCCCTCCTCTAGACTTGTTCTAACAGGTCTTTCTTGTGCTGGGGGCCCCAGAACTGGATATGGTACTCCAGGTGGGGTCTCATGGCAGCAGAATAAAGTCATCTTTCCCAGTCTGTAAGGGATCTCCAAAAACATGCAAGCATGAGAAAATAGCTGCAGTCTCTTCCTCAAGAAAATGGGAAATTTAAAAGGCCAGAGCTCATGGATTCCTGTGCAGGTTATTGTAAATAGCAGACAGCTGCAGCTCTTGGACTTGGTGTTCCTGAAATCCTGTAGCACCCTCCAGATAGTCAAAGGGAGATCCAAAGCTGAGTCAGAGAGCTGAGAATGCCTAGGAAATCCTTTTGAGGATGGAGGAGACTGGATTAAGTCAGAGAGCAGGGAGTCTCAGGAGGGAAAATGTTATTTGGGAAGAGGGATGCTCCAAGCAGAAGGGTAGATGACGCTATTTTAGGGCCCTGTACTACTGTGTCTTATGAAACAGACTTGGGCAGGAGTTGGTGTTTCATTTGATTCTGTGGGTGACAATTTGCTGTTTACAGTCAGTGTACAAAAGAGATTCAACAAGGCCAAATGCTGAGTCCTGCACTTGGTCACACCAACCCCCTGCAGTGCTACAGACTGGGGCAGAGTGGCTGGAAAACGATCCAGCAGAAAAGGACCTGGGTGTGCTGGTCAACAGCCAGCTGAAGATGTGCCAGTGTGGCCAAGAAGTCCAATGGCATTCTGGCCTGTATCAGCAATAGTGTGGCCAAGAAGGCCAATGGCATTCTGGCCTGTATCAGCAATAGTGTGGCCAGCAGGACCAGGGCAGTGATCATTCCCCTGTACTGGGCACTGGTGAGGCCACACCTCGAATCCTGTGTTGAATTTTTGGCCCCTCACTACAAGAAAGACATTGAGGTGCTGAAGCGTGTCCAGAGAAGGGCAACAGAGCTGGGGAAGGGTCTAGAGAGTAAGTCCTATGAGGAGCTGCTGAGGGAGCTGGGGTTGTTTAGCCTGGAGAAAAGAAAGTTCAGGGGGACCTTCTCACACTATAACTCCCTGACAGGAGAGTGCAGCCAGGTGGAGGTTGGGCTCTGCTCCCAGGGAAAAAGGGTCAGGACAAGAGGAAATAGTCTCAAGCCGTGCCAGAGGAGGTTCAGGTTGGACATCAGGAAACATTTCTTCACAGAAAGGGTTAAGCATTGGAATGGACTGCCCAGGGAGGTGGTGGTCACCATCCCTGGAAGTGTTCAAGAAATTACTGGATGTGGCATTTAGTGCCATGGTTTAGTTGACAAGGTGGTGTTCAGTTAAAGGTTGGACTTGATCTTGGAGGTCTTTTCCAACCTTGATGATTCTATGACTCTAAAGAAATACACAGCCTATTTTGACAGAGGGTTGTGCTGTAATCAGGGGGGCAGCTCTGGCAGAAAACTTGGAGCTTGCATAAAGCCACTACAGCAATTTACTTCTGGAAGCGTGAGTGCCATGTCCTATGTCAGCCCAGTGCTCCCAACTCCAGATTGAATTTCCCACAAGGTGAAGGTGCCTCCTCCACTAGATGGCAGAGGGACCTTGTGTTTTGTGTGCCATTCTCTGGTCAACAGTCTTTTGTTTCCTTCCTTTGTCCAGGTACCTCCAGCATCTGCTAAACAGCATGGAGTCAACCTGAATACCACATTGACTCCTTTTCAGCAAGGGAGTGGCTATGGGCAGCATGGCTATGGAGCAGGTATGCTTATCACTGTGCTTTTCACATGCATATCTGCAGAGCTGCTTGCTCACTGTAACACCTTGTCTTGTACACACCGGCAGGCTATGATGACTTAACACAGGGAACAGCAGCTGGAGATTACAGCAAAGGAGGCTACAGTGGGTCATCTCAAGCACAAAACAAATCTGCTGGCACTGGACCTGGGAAAGGTAACATGAAACATGAGGTTGCTCTTGAGTGGGATTTAGTAGGGCCAACTCCCAGTGCTGTGCAGTCAACACAGCACCCAGCTCTAAACAGGGTCATGATCCAAGCTGTTTGTCCATCTCACATATACAAAATGCTTTTTTAATGACCCAAGCATTCCTTCTAAACCTCACAGATGAACTTTGCATAAGGATTTGTGTGGCTGATGTGCAGCTTTGTCCACAATTATACATGGGAGAAATGGTAAGCTGTTTCTTCTGCCCAAGTTTTCTTTGCTGAAGAATATAGTGATCTTGCAGCAGTGCTGTGTTTTTGAAGTCTAAGCAGTTGGATGCTATTGCTGAAATTGTCCTCTGCCAAATGAAGACTAAGTTGGATTTCTTGGTAGGCACTTGAGGTAGCTGTGTGTTAGGGTTGAACAGGGCACTTCACACATCTCTGGACTGTTTGGCTTCTGTCTGTACACCCTGTAACTCATCACTTTCTTTTGTGCATGAAAATGTTTCCTTTGAGACTGTAAAGGCTGAAGAATTTATACAGCTCATATCAAAGCTTTATTCTGCACATGCTAGTTAGACCTGAGAAGTGTATACTTAGCTGCTTAGCACTAACTAGTTCATCCTTGGACTTAAACAAGCACCAAGCATTTGCTGTGCATTTGAAATGTTGTCTTCAGTCAAGAGCTGATCATGCTCTCATCTGTAGAGGAGCAATCCAAAAAGGAGCAATGTCCTAGGAAGGGAACAACCATAAACCAGTGTATACCCTCTGAGCCCAGTCCTCTGATTCACTGGCCAGAAACAGCTAGTTTTATTCTGATCCAAGTGAAATTATTAGACAGTCTTTACAAGACTGAATAACTGGCTGGTTTGAAAACCACCTTGCTGGTGAGTGTTCCTGAGCCTGATATGGCACCAGACTGTCTAGATGGAAGGCAGCCTGAATCAGTGACATTAATTTTCTCTGGGCAGAGGAGCATTGCAGACCTCACTCTTCTGCAGGATGTAAAAGGACAAGGGTTCAAATGTGTAGCAGATGCTGAATCTGCTCAGTGCACTACTGGAAAGCTGTTGAATGCTACAATAGAGCCAAATGCACCCCTAATCCTAGGGGAAAGCTGTCTTTTTGTGAGCTTAAATGAGTGTTTGGTGCAGCCAACTACTGCCTGGTGAAGTGCATTTGAATCCAAGTGGTAACCACTAGGTTGTGAATGTAGGTGATTTATTCCAGTTGACTGTTTTCCTGCTTTGCAGTGGGAGTGAGGAATTGAACCATTTCTTCTGTTCCCATGTGCAGTGCTGTGGGTGTGACAGCATGGAGAACCACACCGGGTGGGCCAGCAGCAGCATCAGGGTGTGGGGTGCAGTGTTTGCAGACAAAGGTGCATCCACTGAGGCTGTCAGAGGTGCTGGGAGCAAAGCATGGGGCTCATGCTAGTTGATGGTTGACTTTCCCATTGTTGGTGGCTGGTTTTTGTTTTCTAGGTGTTTCTGTGACCTCAAGTAACACGGGTGTGCCTGATATCAGTGGCTCAGTCTATAACAAGACTCAGGTGAGCAATGCTGGACTCTCCTCCCCTGTGGTCTTGAGGCCTGACCAATGGCTCCCCTTGTGGAGGAGGCTGGGGCCATTCCCAAGCCAGTTGGTTCTCAGGGTCAACAGGCTGTGGCATTTCTTATGCTGGCTGTTTGCTGTTGGAGAGGAGTCTCACCCTCTGTCCCACTGCTCCTGATGGCAGCTGTTGGCACAGGTGCAGGCACTCTACACTGCCCATGCTGCACCACATGTACTGTGTCCTGGTTGCAAATGAAGTGTGATGGCACTAATGTTTTTGGTCAAAATATCCCTCAAAGCAAGTGAGTCAAAAGGCTGGGTTGAGCTTTGGTCAGGGTGAGAAAAATCTTATTGTAAGTGGTACTTCCGCTTTTGTAATTCCAGCCTGAGTCCCCATAATGTATAAAGGACTGATTTCAGGCAGCTGCTGCCATCCCATGTCCCACTGAATAAAAAGAGGTCAGGGAAAAAAGGAGCATAGTAGCTGTGGAAATAAAAATAAAATGTTGAAGTCATTAGTTCAGAAGAATGGATGAGAAAAGGAGCTGAAACTCATCTGCTGAAGTGCTTGCAGATGTAACTTGGCTTGCTCTGTGGGAGGGGATGAAAGTTTCAGGTGATGTGTGTTTGGGCCACTCTTGTTCTTGTTTGGTCACCATGGGACTGCTTACACCAGTCTCTGATGCTGTCCCCCTCACCTCCTGTGCAGACATTTGATAAACAGGGATTCCATGCTGGCACGCCACCTTCTTTTAGCCTACCCTCTGCTCTCGGATCAACTGAGCTGAATCCTGGTGCTGCCCCAGGTTATGCTTCAGCCACGTTTCTCCATATCCTCCCTGCGCATCAGCAGCCTCATTCCCAGATGCTGCATCACCACCTTCAGCAAGATGGGCAGGTGAGTCAGCCCCTTCATCATCTTCAGTGTGTCTGAGGGCAGATTCCTAGCAAGGTCTTGGGGGTTTTTGCTTCCTTCTGGTTTTTGCTTTGCTCATTGGGAAAGGGCCTTGACAGCAATTGTAGACTGACAGACTCAGTGCTGTTGGCCAGCTTGGGGAGGGAATCTCATGAAGTTCAACAGGGGGAAATGCCAAGTCCTGCCCCTGAGGAGAAACAACCCCATGCATCAGTATATGCTGGGGGCCAAAACAGCTTGGCAGAATAGGCCCTGGGAATCCTGGTGGACACCAAGTTAACTATGAGCTAGCACTATGCCCTTGCTGCAAAGGCATTCTGGGCTGCATTAGCAGGAGTGCTGCCAGCAGATTAAGGGAGGTGATCCTTTCCCTCTGCTCAGCACTGGTGAGTCCCATGTCCAGTTCTGGGCTCCCCTGTACAAGACAAACATGGATGTATTGGAGAGTCCAACAAAGGGCCACAAGAATGATGAAAGGACTAGGTCATCTCTTATCTGTAAAGGCTGAGAGAGCTGGGACTGTTCATCCTGGAGAGGAGAAGGCTCAGGGGAGATCTCATCAACATATATATAAGTACCTGAAGGGAAGGTGCAAAGAAGATGGAGCCAGGCTCTTTTCAGTGGTTCCCAGTGACAGGACCAGAGGTAATGGGCACAGGCTGAAACACAGGAGGTTCCCTCTGAACATCAGGAAACATTTTTTTACTGAGATGGTGACCAAACACTGGCACAGGTTGCCCAGGGAGGTTGTAGAGTCTCCATCCTTGGAGCTGTCTGGACATAGGTCTGAACAACTAGCTCTAGGTGACCCTGCTTGAGCAGGATTGGGCAAGAAACCTTGAGAGGTCCCTGCCAGCCTCAGCCAGGCTGTGATTCTGTGAAGAGGCCATCCTGATGTGGGGCATGGAGAGATGGACTGTGAGGTGTGAAGCCCAGGCAAGCATTGATGTCCCCTGGCTGTGGCAGGAGAGCAAGATGTGAACACTTGTATTGTAATTCTGGGGGGGAAATCATCCCCTTGCAGGTTGCATGTTGGTTCCAATTTCTTACTTGGTTTTACCAGCCCATGTGTTTCCTTACTATAAATGTTCCCCAGAAAAAAGGGTTCTGCCTTAGAATCAAGAAATAGGAAATTACTTCTCTTTCTGAATGTGTGTTGTCTTTGGCTGGTGCACTGCTTCTGTTCACCTTGGGAGAGTTCCTTTGTTGTCCCCAGTCCTGCTCCTCATCTTCCTTGTCCTTAAAACTGAGTGGGAGGTGGTGGGATGGTGGTCTCTGCTCTTCTGCTTGGTTTCTCTGTGACTGTCCTGGATTGCAGGATGCAGAGATGTTGCAGAGCAGATCTGTCCAGGGGGGAGCATCGCTGTGTTGGTGGAAGCTCTTCTTCTGATGTATGGACAGGGTTGTCTTCCTAGTAGTGTTGGTGCTCATGTCTCCTTTCTGATTTCTAGGGTGGATCTGGCCAACGCAATCAACCCAGCACCATGCAGCAAAAGTCTCAGGCTACCAAAACCTATGGCACTTCTCCATACTGGACAAACTAAATCCAGAACTGGGAAGGGGGGAGAGAATGAAAGGAGAGGAGGCAAACAAAAAAAAAGAGAAAAAGAAAAAAGTTGATCCCCATTCCTAGAATTATTAGGAGAAATTACTCCTCAGCCAAACCTGTATGGGGAGAACTGCAGCCAGGCAGCCATTCTCAGTGTGACTTGCCTGTTTCCTCTTGAAGTTGCTGTTGTATGTAATATATTTATGTATGTATTTGTAAATGTAATAGAGGCTAAATGTGGTTTTCTGCATCTTTCAGCCTGTTTTATTTTCTTTGTAGGGAAACTTATTATGAATTTCCCATCGGCACCAGATCATCCTTCCTTGGTTTTTTTAAGCTTTATAACTCTGTCAAAAGACAAACTGTGCCTTTTTTTCTTTTTTTTTTAAGCTGGAGCCCATTTATTTAATGCAGTTCTAAATTCAGGCAAATAAGACCTGCCTTCCCCCCCTCAAAAAAAAAAAAAATTAAGATGTGTCCTGTTGGTTTGATTTCTGCCCTCAGCCCCCAATATAGCTGTTACTTTAAAGAGATTAAAAAGGGGCTGGGAGAAGGGAAAAAAAAAGTTTTGTGGGTCTTCTTCTTTCTTTCATCTCCTCATTCCTTCCTGCTGTGGAAGATGAACTCTTGTGGACAGTTTGTTCACTGTGGCCCTGAGCTGCACTCTCACCTTTTTTTTTTTTCCCCACTTTTTTTTTTATTAATAAAGGCCTTTTTTTTTGTTTGTGGTTTTTGTTTGTGGTTTTTTGGGGGGCGGTGGTTGTGTGTTTTGATATTGGGTTGGGGTATTTTGTTTCTCTAGCAAGAGACTTTTGATGGCTCAGTGGGTCCTGCAACTTCCTTTCCATCATTAGAGGCAAAAACTATGTAGCGGTTTCTTAAATAAAAGTATAAGCTGTGTCTTGTACCTCTTTTTGCCTCAAGCCACCCTGCCCAGAAAAGACACAGCTACTTGATGGAAACTTCACCTGTACCTCCCCAATTTTTTCTAAAACAAGACCCTGGAGGTAACTCCTGGTGCTTCTTGTCCTACACCAGTGTGGTGAATGTTTTAGGAGTTTTATTTATTTTTAACTCTCCCTCCACCTAATAAATATTTGAGCATATCACTAGTGTTTGTCTGCATTTTCAAAGGCCTCAAGCAGTTTTGCTTTTACAGCCTGTCCCTTTCTACCGCCTCCTGTTGCGAGGGTAAGGGCAAGAGATGGATCTGCAGGTGATGTTGAATAATGTGACAAAGGTGAGCACACCTTGGTACTGAAAGGTCATAGGCAGCTGCATTGGGTTGGGATCCTGGGCAGCACCCTGACTTCTGCCACAAGCATCATGTCTCTGCATTTGCTGTCATCTGACATTGTGCTCTGTCTGAGGCCCTGTGGAGCAGCTGGGAATGGTAAGGAGGGAGCACAGCAGCATTCTTTCCTTGCTTTGCCCATGAAGTCCATGGCCTCCATTAGGAGAAAGGTCTGTGGTGAGGTTCAATAAGGTGATGTACTCAGTCCTGCACTGGGAATACAGCAATCTGTTTCTGCAGGCTGGAGACACTGCCTCCCTTCCCTCCCATGGCAAGCCTAAACAGGATGTTTTCCCCTTATCATCAGCTCCAACAGGGCTCTTCTACAGCAATTTCCTCTCTAAGCCTCTGTTCCACAGTCTGATGGTAGAACCAAGGTTGCTCTGCTGCACGTGGCCATCAAGGAAATGGAGAAAAAAAAAAAAAACAGCCACTCTGCACCAGGGGCAGCCAGGTTTGTCCAGTGCAGGGCAGTGTGGAGTGTTTGTCCTGGTTTTGGTACAACGCCTTCTGCTAGATCAAGAAGCTACTGTCAGCTCAAGGCAGGCTGGTGTGAGAGAAGCCAGGCAGGAGCTACAAGCAGGCTTGATCCCAGTCAGAAGGCCCAGACAGCACCGTCTCATTCCCCAACATGGAGACTCCTCTAGGAAGTCACCTCTGCAATGCCATAACTGTTCCTCCAGCATGGCTGTGAAGCAGAAACATTCAGATCCCAAACACATTTGACTTGGCAGTTGCTGTGCTGCAAACAATGTTGTGTAGTAAATACAACACCTGTACACGTGTCCTGCTAATTTCAGCACTGCAAAAACAAATACTTCTCCACTCTTGAGCCTGGAGGGAACAGCATGGACCAGGCAGGGCAAGCACCCTGAAAGGGTGGTTGGCAGTGATTACCTCAATTCCTCTGTCAGTCTTCTGCATGAGGTCAAAGCACCTTACCCCAGAAAACTGGCCACCAGCAGCATCCCAACCCCATGCCAGCAGCACCTTTACCAAGTCCTTGCATCCTGATGCAGTCATATGATACCATGAACAGTCTTCTCCCTGGTCTCCTCTTTGCTGACTTAGGATGAGTAAATAAATATAACAGCAAAGCTCATGGCCTTTTGCCAAAGTGCTTCTCCAAATCAGTTTGTTCTTTACGGTATAGACAGCTGTCAAACAGCAGCTTTAGCTTTCGAATAACCTTGTAGATATTTATGTATATGTATAGGTATTGATACAGGAGCACCACTGAATTTGTGAACAGCTGTTATTCAAAGCTTTAAGCAACCCATGCAAATAAACCAACTCAACAGGGAAGTAACAGTACTGGCATATTTTCATTTCACATTTTTATTAATAGATGTGCAGAAAAGACAAAACATAACTACTGAAGGGGAAGACAACACAAAAATGCATCAGTTAATTGTTTCTGGTAAATTATACTGAAGAAAAAAAGGAAAACATCTGGGATTTCAGCTAAGAAAACTACTAAGAAATGTAGTGTACCCTGCTGGTTTCAGAATGGTTGAAAACTGCATTTGAAAGGGCAGGTAGTTGCAAATGTAAACACTAATATTGGCTGAGATGAGAAAAAGGTTAAGAAAAAAACAGAATACAAAGATCAGGTATACATTTTTCCACAATTTCTTAAATAGGTAAAAAAACCAACAAAAAACCAACAAAACCAAACACAATACCCTCATTTCAGTTTGTATCTCAAAAAAATGAAACCAGCAAGTCAACAAGCAATGACACTGCACAGGACAGTGAGGAAGAGAAATTAGTCTAGTTATGGTCAGAGCTCTCAAAATAGGTTGCTTTTTGTCTTTAAAAAGTTTAACATGAGATAATGCATCTTACAACACCAAGCTTGAAAATACAACTCACTGGAGAGCATACAGTGAAGGAGGTCAAAAATACAAGGGAAATCCTGAAAGATGCAGTATCATTTCAAACCAAGTCAGCACAGACAGTGTTGCCATACACTGCTCCTTCATGCCCCCAACAGACCCCAAAGCTGGAGACTCATGTTCCTGGCCCAGTGTGGCCTTGAGACCAGTCTTGCATCAAGGAGTGCCAGAGGCCCATTTGCCAACACTGGCACTACCCTCCTAGGGCTGGTGTGAAGCTGGGAGCTGAGGGGGGGCCCGCTGCTGGCTCCAAAAAGCACCAGGGGCTATTAGTCCTTGATGGAAGGATGACCTGAAGGAGCCCTTGTGGGACACTTCAGGAGGGTTCCAGCTGCCTCCCCAGGTAAAAAGCAAGCAGGAGGGCAGACCATCATAGAACACACTGGGGACAAGGTATTACCACTTGGGCTGACTTCATTCTGCTGAGGGTACACTAGCACAAGCTGGGGCAGAGGGACAGGGACTGTCCTTGCTGCAGCAAACCCCAACCAAGCAACATTCTGATAACTTAAACAGAGCCCCACAGGCCTTCCTCCCCTCCCCAAGGGCTGCCTTCCCCTCCTCTCCCTCCAGGCAACACACTTTAAGCTTGCTCATGCTCATCCTGCTCCTTGCTTCCCACCAAGCTGATCACAGAAAAAAGTTTGCTTCTACCAAAGTACCTCTTGAGGGACTGCAGCTGGTGATGTATCATTAAAACTGCCAAGCTATACCAAATGCCTGAGCCTGCAGTTCTTAGCAGGGTGACTGCCTCTTGTGAAAACAGAGGGTCTCGCCCAAGCAGGGCCAGCACCTCCGATCTGCTCCCAGGGCTGCCAGGGCTCAGCGCAGAAGTGCAGGGCTGGCTGCCTATCCATGTGAAAGGTAAATTCAGGGCACTGCACTACAGCTGAACAAGAGCACACTGCAATGGGGTGAGGGTGCCAAGGGCCCTAAGCTCTGCCAAGAGCTCCCAAAAACATGCAGGAGGCTGAGCTCAGGGCACCAGCTGAAGCATATTCCTAAATAGGCTGTCAAACCCTGATTGCTGGCTTTCTCTTTCAGCCTGAAAACAGTGTACCCTTCTCTTTGTCAGGCTGCACACATCCACCCGTGCCCCAGCCAGCCAGGCAGGAGAGAGCCCAGCACCCATCCATCTCTCTGCCCTATGTCTCAGAAGCCACTGCAGGCACAGGAACAGCCTGGCTGCCCCGAGGAGCTTTATCTTCTGCCAACCCCACAGAGCTACAGCAGAGCTGCATTTACCAACAGGTGACCTACATAAGCAACAGAAAGAAGGCTCAGGCCAGCACTGGACTTGGGCTGCAGGAAGCAAGGGCTACTAGCAAGCACTGGAGAAGGAGACTCTCCCACTGCCAAAAAGAAGTTCAGGATGAATGCTGACCCACTGGGCAGTGGGGTACACTTCTGTTTTCCTCCCTCAGTAGAGGGGCAGCTGGCAGGAGATCCCAGCAGAATGGCTAAACAGAACTTTTTCAACCCAAACCTAGTCTGAAAAAAATAATACAACCCAGGGCTCAGCTGTACAGCTGTGAAGTGTTAAGTGTTTATTTTAGGGTTCATATCACAAGCCTTTTTCAGAGACAAAGCTGATTGTGCCCTCTGGTGATCCAGGGGCCAGCTATTTCCTAATTTGAGCAGGCTAAACAGATTCCTGTACCTTTTAGTAACATCCCATCAAGCTCAACACACAGTAGCTTTACACTTTCCACCCCACACCTTATAAAGGAAAAGCCATCACCACAAGGCTAAACAAATGTACACATGCTATTACTGTAAATGGAGCAGCTAAACCCTGGCAATTTGCTTTGTGTGGATTTTTTTTCTTCCCAGTAAATGCAGCACTTGGGCTCCTGAAAATCTGTTTTCCAATGGGTTTGTTCCAGCTTTAAATACATTAAACATCTCAATGCAAGACTGTATTTAATTCAAGAATCTAAACACAAGCAAACCTGTTTTGCTGTGAGCATTTTGTAGAGAAGTGAAAAAGGGAATTTCTTTTTAAAAAATAAATCATAATACAGTGATAAAGGGTTAAGAATGCAAGAATTCAGACATTCTGTGGAGGGTTTCTAAGAGGTCCATAAAAAAGGAGCAAACAGATCCATACAACAGGAGACAGCAGGAGACAAAGTTTTTTTGATCCCCCCCCTCCCACCACTACTTTTTTGCTGGACTGCTGCTAGGTTACCACTGCTCCCTTCTGGCCTGAGTTGACAGGGCAGTACAGGGGCATAGAGGGAGCAGGTCACGACTCCTCATTGCCAGAATCATCATCATCATAACAGTCGGCATCCTCTTCCTCCTCGTCTTCGTCATCAATGTCATCATCATACAAGTCGTCATAAAGCAAATCTGAACTGTTGTCATTGGAAGGCACTTTAGTTTTGATGCAGTACTCTGCCAGTGTAGTGGGGACCTTCACGCCATCCTTCTCTGCCTCAGCTTTGGTAGCCAAAACCTGTTTCCTGTGGGGAGGAGGACATAGCAACATGAGCAGGGCCATGTGCTGGCAGCAGTGTGTCTCAACTTCCCACCTCCCAACCAGCCCCTGCCCAGCCCTCCTGGCAGCTCAGTCAGGAGACCTGATGTTTGGCTGAAGCACCACAAGCATCACTAGAAACAGATTTAGTTCCTGCAGCCCCAGGCTTGGGAGCACTCCAAGGGTGTTTGCAGCACACACACTCTCAGCAACATATGAAATCAATTATTCTACAGGACTCTGCATTAGAGACCTGTCAGAACTCAGAGCAAATTCCATTACATTTGTTACAGAAGGGATAGTCACAGATTTTCTAAGATGACTTAGGAAATGCCAGCCAGAGATGCTATCCACAGCCACTCTCCACCACTGATGACTCTACCCCAGCATACTCAAAACTCTAATTCCCACAAGCATTTGTCAGCTCTGAGCTCCCACTGGAGGGTAAGAGCATGTGGCTGCACCCTGAGATGCAGCTGTAACCCCAGCACTGACTGAGGATAGCAGGAAACAAGTGTTGCTCTTTGCTCCAGGATGGGCTCTGGCTGGTGCATCTCAGCAGTACTTGGGCTGTGAACTGTTGCTGCCTCGCAGCAGGGAGAGGAGCAGATGGCAGCCTGTTCCTTTACTCCCACTCACATGCTCAGTCTGCCATACTCTGTTTATGGAGTACATCCAGCTGAAGCCAATGGAGCTGGAGGGGACTAAAATAACTTCCCAGCAAGGCTCTTTGCACAGCCCAGGACAGTGACTGACTGTCCTGCATAGCTCCAACCAAGGGTATATTCAGCTAGCAGTCAAGGCATACGTGGTCTTGCCCCAGGCAAGTGTGACAGCAGTCCCACTGCAGTATGGGCTGCCCATTTGCCACTCCACAGCAATCTTGGCTCAAGTTTACATCATCTCCCTACAGCACCTGATGAACGATGAATTTCTCAGAAAAGGGCAGTCAAGACTAAACAGCACTTCCAGCTAATCAAACCCAGCTGTGCAAGCACTTGCCAAATCCTACTGATATTCCTTCGAATTGAAGAGACAAGATTATGATTCATGAATGCATTAAGCACAGAATTAGTAGCATGAAGGCAGTTTGAATCATATCCCAAGCAATGCAAGCAGTCCTCAAAGGTACGCAGGGACTTAGACTAGAATTTACTAGCAGCCAATAGGTTTTGCAGAGCATCATGCCATATTAGTGTGAAAAAGAACAATACAAAGACAGAAGTTTGCACCACTTCTGTCCAGAAGAATGAACTTGGAATAAAGCTGTAAAATTCATTTTGAAAGGAGCAACCACAGCAAGAAGCTGATTTCAACAAATTTTGAAATCAGCCTGTTTCATACGATTCAAAGCAGGAGGCCAGTAGCACAGCATCACACAGAGCAAAGCTTACCTTATGATTTCAGCATACTCCTTGTCTTTTCCTTTACTGTCCCTCCATTTCCTGAACATGACTGACGCATCCACGTTGGCAGGAGAGAATGTGTTGGGCTCATTAAGCAAAGAGATTACACTCAGTAAGATAGTCCTGAAACAGGTAATCATGACAGCAGTCAGAGCTAACACATTCACAGATTCTGGATGCTGACAACTTCTTTAGGTGATGCATCAAAAACATGTTTAAAATCAAAACTTATGAATAATTAAGGATATCTAAGTGTAGTGGGTTGATGTTGGCTGAATGCCAGGCACCCACCAAAGCCACTCTCACTCTCCTCTGCAACTGTACAAAGGGGAGAGAAAATATAATGAAGGGTTCATGGGTTGAGATAAAGGCAGGGAGAGATCACTCACCAAATACCATCACAGGTGAAACAGACTTGAATTTGGGATATTAATTGAATTTATTACTAACAAAATCAGAGCAGGATTATGAGAAGTAAAATAAGACCTTAAAAAACACCTTCCCTCCATCCTGCCCTCCTTCCCAGCTCTACCTCTTCCCCCCCAGCAGCACAAGGACACAGGGACTGGGGGTTATGGTCAGTTTATCACCCGTTGTTTCTGCCACTGCTCAGGACAGGAGTCCTTCCCATGCTCCAACGTGGAGTCCCTTCCACAGGAGACAGTTCTTCACAAACTTCTCCAACATGAGTCCATCCCACAGACAGTTCTCCAGCTTCAGTGTGGGTCCCTTTCCATGGGGTGCAGTCATTCAGGCACCACTTGCTCCAATGTGGGTCCTCCATGAGATCACAAGTCCTACCAGGAAACCTGCTCCAATGTGGGTCCCCCATGAGATCACAAGTCCTACCAGGAAACCTGCTCCAATGTGAGCTCCTCTCTCCATAGGTCTGCAGGTCCCTACCAGTAGCCTGGTCCAGCACAGGCCTCCCACAGGTTCACAGCCCCCTCTCAGGCATCCCTCCACTCCAGCGTGGGGTCCTCCATGGGCTGCAGGGGGACAGCTGCTTCATCATGGTCTTCACCATGGGCTGCAGGGGATTCTTAGCTCTGGCACGTGGACTCCCTCCTACCCCCCTTCTCCACTGACCTTGGTGTCTGCAGAGCTGTTCCTCTGATGTTCTCACCCCCTCTGGCTGCAATTACAACTGCTCAGTCACTTTATTTTCTTTCTTCTTAAATATGCTATCACAGAGATTTTACCATCATTCCTGATTGGCCCAGCCTTGGCCAGCAGTGGGTCTATCCCAGAGCCAGCTGATGTTGGCTCTGTTGGACATGGGGGAAGCTTCTGGCAGCTTCTTACAGAAGCCATCCCTGTAGCCCCCGGCTGTCAAAACCTGGCCATGCAAACTCAATACACTAAGGACTGATGCCATTTGGGTTTTGCCTTTTTTTTTCTTTTATATGTTTTCTATATTCTTCACACAAATATTTGTAGCTCTGTAACCTATTGTATTAGTGACTAGTTTTCCCAGTACTTTTCCATGGCCTTTCCCTATGCAGAAAGACAAAACAAATTCCAGAGCTCTAAGCCCTGGGACGTACAAGGCCCCTATCCTATCTTGGTTATTCCTGGGAACCAAGGCCAAGAACAACTCTTCGAGATACATCTTCATGGACAAAGTACAACTAGTGCTGAACGGGGGGGCTCCAGAGAAGCGGCTTGACCTGGGGGGGAATTGCATCACCACTTGTCCTCCTAATTGGTGCTTTTTAATAATTATGCTAATTTCCTAAAAACCTATAAAAAATGTACTCACTCGGGGGGGGTGGGGGGGGTGGGCTTTTGTGGACATCTTTCCATAACTGCCTCTGGCGGCCTTCAAATGAAGATCTCCTTTTATATTACCTCCTTACTAAAATTATCTCGAGTTTTATTTCTAGGTTGGGAAAAAGGCAACAGGACAATAGTTGAAGTAAAAGCAAATACTTATGAACTTCAGACTCTGGTGATCAGTGTTATAGATAGGCAATATGATGATTGGCTCTCGCAATTAGGGGATGAATATTGTGTGTAAGTTAGAAGTTTTACTGATGTATGGTTATGTTATTGTGGTTTGTTGTTTGGATGTCCTCTGTTCTCCCCAAAAGTCCCCTTTTGCCCCCTCTGTATTGTTGCAACAGGACAGTCTGGGTTGTCTGGGACATGTGGAGGGAAGGCTTGTACATGTGCCCCTTGCATGGTGCAGTTGAGAATGGGAAAAGCTTGCTGGGGGGGGTGCATGACAACACCTGACCTCCAATTAAGTTGCAAGAAAGTAGTGTCCACCAGTAGACAGCGAAGAAGACTTGACTGACAGATTTTGGGAGGGGCCAGGGTTGCCTGATGCAACACCAAAGGGTATAAAAGGCGGAGCAGCCATTTTGTCAATGAGCTCGTGGCAGCCGGTCACAGACTCTCAGTGCGCTGTTCTTTTTCCTTATTCAGTCCTTTGTTGTATTTGTAAAGGTTTAATAAACCTTGAAAATTTTAAAGTGAGAGGTCGTTTCTCACAATCAGCATAGGGAAGATGACAATACAAACCTCAAAGACCTAATCAGATGACAGACTATCATGTCTGTACACATGCTTGTGACAGGGCAGCAGGTAGAGCTTGCATCAGACCAGAATTCAGCTTATCCGTAGCACCCATAGATGGTGTGGGGTTGGAAACCTGCATGGTGAGCCTGTTCATCATGACATTCAGCCTCACAGCAGAAAGCCAGGCTCTTTGCTTATCCTAACTGATATAACCCAAGGCCATCAGATGAGGCTGCACTGCCTTCCCAGTGTACTAAGAGGTTGGAGCTGTGGCCAGGTCTCCCCTCTCCTCAGCCTGTCTGGCAAGACTGCTGTAGCAGTACTTGAAAAATATCTGCACTGTCTTTCCCTTGCTGTACTCAACACTCCGGCAAGCCGCCAAGGGCCCAGCAAGATTGAGCTGCTGGTACTCAGCAAAGGCAGCATGAGCCAGTCACGTAACCCCTGGTGTAGTGGTGTATAATTTTGTGTTTTAATACCATATGGTTTGTTCCCTTTCACCCTCCCTGGGGTGGTGGTTTAGCCTGGGTTGTGTCCACCCATTGGGTTGTCAGTCTTCCCTGATATATATCCCTTATTCCTGAATGTTCTCTGTCAGTCTCCCCTGGTACCAGCCCCTGCCTGGACTGCCCCTCGGGAAATTCCCTATTATTCGAGGCTACATTGGTCTGTTTATATAAATCTCCTCACATTATCCTCCCCATTGGTTTGTGTTCTGTAAACCCCATCTTGTGTCCCTCCCCGGTCTTCTCCCTATTGGACCCTTGACCCTAAACTCCACCCTGATTCTGTCCCTTAAAACCCACGGTCCTGCCTTTGTTCCCCATCCTCACCCCTGCTTAGCGTTTGAGTTATGTTACAGTTTATGTTGCTTTAATAAACAATCCTCAGACTGCCTGTGAGGCCCACTTTGCTCCTTTCTACACTGACCCTACGGCGACTGTTTGGGACTCTCAGGACCCCGGGAGTTGTGTTGCTCCCCCGCCAAGTGCCGATCACCAGGCATGGAACGACACCCTGGAAGACAGACAGCCTTCCTGGATTTCTAGCAGCAGCCCAGAGCTAGTCAGCTGCCCTGCTCTGCTGGCATTTACCAGGGACAAACACCACCTCCCTTGCCCAGACCACTTTGCATTTCCTTCAACTCTGCACTTCAGAGATTCAGCCCTTTGTTCCTCACACAGTGTCACAACCAGCACAAAACTCAACAGCAAATCCCATCAGGCAGCTCTACACACCTGGCCACCTGGATGTAGCTACCACCGCAACAGCTTTCTGTGTTTAAGGTGGTCCTGCTTTGAACAGCTTTTAATTTAAATGGAAGGGAAGAACAAGAGACAAGGAAATAAGTCTTGAAATACAGCAGTACACAACAATTGCTTTGCAGAACATGATTAAGGAGACTACAGCCCCAACTGTACTTGAATTGATTTAGAAGCACATTCAGAGCAGTGCACGTGGAGCATATCTACAAGCATATCATTTATCTGGGATAAAATTCCAGGAAATGTTTGGCCATCTGGATGAAGAGTTTATAGGAAGGTTTTGAAACTAAACACTTGCATCCAGCCAGACTGTTCAGCATAGCTATAAGGAGAGTCATATACAATTTACTTTCCAAATAATATAATTCAATAGGAAATAGAACAGCATCTCTGGAGAAAGCTGTCTGGTCAGACTGGAATGTTGGGCAGAAAAGAAACAATCTTTTACTTCAACTCAAGAATTCATTTAAAAGCCTTTGAATTCTCAGCAATCAGGCTGCAAAGCAGGCATGTCAGCTTCAGGATCATTACTGTAAAGCAAGCAAAATCTAGAGAAGGCTGAGGACAGGAATTCACATCTGGATTTAGCACCCACTCTACCACGCTCTATCTACTGTCTATTAGAGGTGAGACACTGTGCACTTTTCATTTCTGACCAGCACACTAGATCAGTTCCATCACTGCTATCCTTAAGAGCTGTCCAGTCTTCTCCAACTCAAACCCTGATGCTGTGGGTAAGCAAGGTGAACAAGGTATAGTAACAGGAAGGGATCACAGAACAGGGGATCCGACAGGACAGAAACCATAAAAAAGCTCCAGCATGTGTGACTGAAAACATCCTCAGCATCACATACTGCACCAGACTGGATACAGACTGACCCTCTCCAGTATAGTGTTGGATCTGTTTCTCCCTTAGGCAAGGTTCTTCTGGCATGTTGTTTCATGCAAGTTGTTTGCATGAAGAGTGGGTATTTAAAGCCTACCTTTGCTTTCTTACATTCCCCACCCCATTCTGGGGAACAGTGTGTGGGAATATGTAGAGATGAAGCTAGAGAGCAGGACAGAGAGTACTGCTCAGCTCATTACAGAAGTGGACATGTTAGCATTAGTAGGCCATAAGCCTTGGCAGGCAGTACGCCCGTGGCAGATGCTTCCTGAAGAGGGAAGCATAAGATAATGGTATGCTGAGTATCCTTAGCTTATGTAAGTCTGTACATGCCTGTATGGGTCTGTGTTTGCCTATAGTTAAGCAATGTTATTAAGAACCATAAGATATGGTTGCTGTAGTTATTATTGCTTAAGCGAGCAGCTATTTTTAGTTACAGTTGAAAAGATATATATACTAAAGCTTTGTGATCAAGAATCCAACTTTTTGCATCTAAGCAATCAGTCCCGTCTCTTTGATCGCCGTCAATTGGTGAAACAAGCGAGCTAAAAGTCAAAGGGTGATCAATTAGGGGTAATAGTCTGAACAATGTATCTTGCTCAACATTTGCTGAGCTTGCAAGAGCAGGCAAGGCCATTGCTTGCAACAGCAAGATGAAAAGAATGCAAGGCTAGCGGATAAGAAAGAAACTGTCTGCTTGAAGTGGTGATAAGAAAGACTGTTATGACCAAGGCTAGCCTTGCGGCTTGAACTGTGACCAAGAAGCCAGTGAGCATGCGCAAGAGGACAGGGTGAAAAGTTCAAACGAGAGGAAGACTTGTATTACTTTATCATGAAGGCCACCCACGACCACCAGAGGGCATTGCACAGGTGCAAAAGACTGATAATCTCATTTTAATACAAAGCAAGAATAGGCGGGGTTAGGTGATAAATGTGTATAAACAACTTAATGTATATGTAGCATTTTAGAGAATAAGTAGAGAAAGGTAACTTTGAAGTTGCGCATGCCTTTGAGAAAAATCCCACATCCCACCCAGCGCCGAAAAAAATACATGCCTACTCTTCAAGTAACTCTTAATAGTTGTAGAGTCTTTTTCCGCAAATCAATTGGTGTCCACTGTGTGAGGAAGACCACTCAATGTGAGTGGCAGGCAGTGACACAGAACTTCAGAGACCGCAGAGAGGAAGTGGGTAGCCTGGCTGGTCAACGATCACCTCAGAGGAAAGGGAGGTGAGCTGTGGGGAACTATGGAGCAGGGGATTTCTGCCCAGGAAAGAGACGTATTTGAACTTATGACAAAGCTGCTAGACATGCATGGCAATTCTTTGCCTGTGCATGATTTGAAAGCTATGCTCAAATGGACAGCATCTAATGTCCTAGAAGTTACCTCGTCCACAATTTTTGTGGCAGATTTATGGGATGATGTGGGAGTGAAACTATGGAATCCCACAACAAAAGGAGATAAAGCATCTGCACAATTACTTCCCTCTTGGAGAGTGATTTTTGAGGGTTTAAATGCTCAAGAAAAATTCCATGCTAAAGATAAAGGGGGTGCCGCTTGCCTTCCCTCTGCGGCAGATCCTCAGAGCTCTTTACAATCTGAAGAGACTGCGTCTCTCCCAGTACAGCCTTTGGCCCTCGCAGCCCCCCCTCTTGCAACTAAGACGGAAAAGGACTCTTTAAAATCCGTAGGGGCATTCACTGCTGGCTACTGCCCAGATGACAGCGAAGATGATGAAGGGGATCCCTTTCACCCTGGACCTGCCAACCCTGAAAAAGAACCAGACCTTTATCTCCCCAATCCCGATCCCAATGACACCTGGGTTTGCCTGAAACAGCAAGCACTAAGGGAGGGGGATTTGGACATTGCTAAAAGAATTGTTGCACCGGTCATATATTTGGGACCGCGAAAACTGACTGCCCATTGGGAACAGGTATCTTTCCCAGAACTTAAAGAGCTCAGGCAGGCAGTCATAGAGCATGGTATCAGTTCACCATATTTTACGAGCTTGCTAGATTCTGTGTTTGCTGCCCATATAATGATACCATGTGATTTAAGAACACTAACCTACTTGCTGATAACCCCGACTCAATATGCTTTATGGGAAAAGGAGTGGGAGAAAGGCTTGCAGAACCTTCTTACATCATATATGGGTCATGCTAATCAGACCCTGGCAGGTCTCAGACAGCTTATGGGAATGGGACCATACTCAAATCCTGCTAACCAGGCTCGGGACTGCCCAAGGAAAGCCCTCGAGGGAGTCCAGGGTGCAGCTTGCCAAGCTTTTCTTAAGATTCCTGATGCAAAAACGCCTCAAAAAGTGTTCACAACCATCATCCAGGGACCTCAAGAGCCCTGTATGCAGTTCATTGACCGCCTTAAGCAAGTGCTTGAACACCAAATTGATAACCCAGAGGCTTGTAAAATTTTGCTCTTAAAACTTGCTGTTGAAAATGCAAACACAGACTGTAAGAAACTCCTTAAGTCTTTACCTAACCAAGACCCAACCCTGATTGAAATGATTGAAGCGTGTAACTGTATTGGCACATTAGAACATCAGTATGAAGCCATGGCTGCAGCTTTTGCAGCCATTAGAGGTCCCTCTAGGACTTTAGAAGATTGTTTTGGCTGTGGTAAACCCAGCCACTTAAAAAGAGACTGCCCTGCTTTAAAAGAAGAAAAGCCCAAATCCACAGTGGTGTGCTCATGATGCTGTAGGGGCCTATATTTTTCTAACCAATGTTGCTCTAAGTATGATTCTAAAGGTTGCCAGACCCAGGGAAACCAGAACCGGAGCTTGGGACGGCACCGCGCACAGATACAAATGCCTCAGCGGCTGGAGATGCGGCTGCTGCAGATGCTGACTCCACAGATGCCCAACAGAGTTCACCTCACGCCTAAGCCCAGCTAGTGCAGGCAGAGCCAGACTGGACCTGACAACCTCCGTTACAGTAACATTGCTCAATTCTTCTCTTCACTTGCTCCCTACAGGAATTTTTGGACCACTCAGGCCCCAGAAAAGCGCCCTCCTTTTAGGGAGATCTTCAACTGCCCTTTCAGGACTTTTGGTACTCCCCAGTCATAGACTCAGATTCTAATGAGGAAATTAAAATCATGGCTTGGACCCTTTTTCCACCCTATACTGTTGTGTTGGTTTAGCACAGATGGTAGGGAGAAATTGGTGATTTCCCTTTGAAATTGACAACCAAAATAGCCAATTGGGTACAGGTATACACCTCTGGGTCACACAGCCTTAAAAGCTAGAAGGAAGCCTGGGATCTCTCTCTTCCTTCTGCCCTCACAGGAGGTAAGGCAGTCCTGGCTCTCTCCTTTGGGGGAGGCCAGGAAGGCCCAGCCTGCCCAGGCCCAGGCTTTCATGGGAGGCCTGCCTGGCCTGGTGACTCCCAGGCTAGAGGAGGGGATGATGTGCCCCCGTCCTGGCCCGGATTGGTTTTTAGCAGCTGTAAAACACCCTGCTGCTCCCCATATGGGGGGGAGCTGGCCCGAGGCCTGGCTGTGGGCCTGGGCCCTTTCCCCCAGCAGGGGGAGGGAAGCCTGCAGCCTGCAGCCGCTCCAAGCTGGGCTCACCCTGAATGAGACCGAGGGGTGGGGGCAGGAGGCATCCATCAGCCGGGCTGCTCTGAGATCTGCCTGCCTGAGTTTCTTCCCCCATTCCCGCGGCTTTTGAAAATCCTGGCTGCCACCCGGCAGAGATCATGTGACCACCGCAGGCCTGGGCAAGCTTTAGCTCTTTCCTGCCAGCAGATGGAACTTCCAAAGCACTGGCTCTTCCCAGAGTGAGAACAAAGTGATTGAGCATAGAGAAGACTTAGCATAACAGTCAGATGGAGAGAGTGAGAAAGGGATTAATTAGAGGAAGGATGAAGGAGTTGCCTGCTGGCTGGACTTTCTTGTTTGAGCTATGGAAATGCTCTCTATAGTTAGATTGTCCTTTAAATCATGGAAAAATATGCATTTGGGGAGATGATTTGTAGTTTTTTGAGCAAGGACTGAGTAATATTGCATTAGAATCTGTGATTCTTGTGGTCCCATGAGATGCCTGAACAGAGAGAGAGAGAGATGAGAAGCTCCTGCACCAGTGAAAGAAGTGAGAAGACATCTCTGTTCCTTGAGACAAAGAATCCTTTGCCTTTGAAATTGCTTATCTTTAAAAGGTGACACCCTAGATGCCTGAGTTCCATGACCCATGAGCAGCTTGGGAAACTGCTGATGGGAGGAGACCACATGGAAGTAGGTTTCCCTGAGTGGCTGTTTCTATGAGAGTTCCGACCCACAAGAAAACTGTTCTATGTTGTCAGTGGGGGAAATTCCATGGTAAACTAAGAAACTCCTCTCCTAAAGAATTGATGAAAGACTATATTTAAATGGTGAAACTGACTGAAAATCACAAGTTTTGTCTCTATGTTGTTTGTAGAAAAGTGAACACTTGTGGGGGGAAGAGAAGGGTTTTGAAAGTTTCATTTTTTTCCTTTTTTTTGTCTTTTCCCTTACTGTGTGTTAATAAACTATCTGTGTACCTTAAGTTAGAACCCGTTTTACCTTTTTCTCCCAAAATCCTATCTCATAGTTGGCAAACAAAAATTTGGTGAATGTGAAACCACCACAACTGTCCCCCAGGGAACCCGTATTGCACAATTGATTCCTTTTCCACACAATTCGCTGTCCCCTGTAAAAGAATGCAACACAAGGGTGGGAGGATTTGGCTCTACGGGAACCCCACAAATATTATGGGTGCAAGAAATTTCTGACAAACGTCCCACTTGCAAATGTACCCTGTCATTGCAGGAGCAACAGATAACGCTCTCTGGTATTTTAGTTACCAGAGCCGATGTGATGGTTATTTCTCAAGCCAAGTGGCCCCCCACCTGAGCCCTCACAGAGGTGCGCCAAGCCCTCACTGGGATTGGGGGAAGCAGTCGCAGTTATCAAAGTCGCCATCTAATTCAGGCAATGGGACCAGAAAGCCTCATAGCTTCTGTAAAGCTGTTTGCTTTGCCCATGCCTATGGTGTTGTGGGGACAAGATGTACTTTCTCAGTGGCGTTTCAAAATTCAGTCTGATTTTTGATTGGAGCCATTGTGGTATGTGACACCATGAAATTAACCTGGAAAACTGATACCCCTGTCTGGGTGGATGAATGGCCCCCCCTGCTATTTAAATTGCACATACTCACTGAACTTGTCCAAGAAGAACTTCAGAAGGGGCATATAGTTCCCTCTACCAGTCCCTGGAATTTGCCTGTGTTTGTAATTAAAAAACAAACTGGCAAGTGGTGCTTGCTCCACGACCTCCAAAAAATGAATTCTGTGATTGAGGACATGGGGACCCTTCAGCCAGGTCTCCCATCTCCGGCCATGATCCCCTGAAATTGGCATTTGACAGTCATTGACCTAAAAGACTGTTTTTTTGACATACCTTTGCATCCTGATGATGGCCCTAAATTTGCCTTTTCTGTTCCAAGCACTAATATGCAAGCTCCCTTGCAAAGATATCACTGGGTAGTCCTACCCCAAAGAATTAAAAACTCTCTTACTATTTGTCAGTGGTTTGTTGCAAGGGTCCTCAGTCCCATTCGCCAAAAAATGAGTGATGTCCTTTTGTATCACTACATAGATGACATTTTGATTGCAGTAGAAAAATGAGAGGTTATGGAGGAAGCCCTAGCCCTTGTCATTGCTGCTGTAACCCAAGCAGGACTCTGTGTTGCTCCTGAAAAAATCCAGTGTCAACCCCCTTGGAAATACCTTGGCTGGCACATTAGGACCCAGTCTATTTTTTCTCAGCCTTTGAAAATTCAAACAGACATTCATACCTTTCATGATGCCCAAAACCTTTTGGGGACCATTAATTGGGTTCCTTCCTTATTAGGAATTTCAAATGCAGCTCTGAGCACTTTATTTGATCTGTTAAAGGGAGAACCAGATCTCGTATCACCTTGGAAGCTTACACTAGAAGCTTGCCAAGCACTGCAACATGTAGCTGATGCTATCTCGAATCGGCAAGTGGCCAGATGGGGTCCTGAGCTGCCCTTTTCTTTAATAATTCTGAACCCAGCAAAAAAATCCCATACTTTAATTTACCAATGGGACCCTAAGATGACAGACCCTTTGTTGATCATAGAGTGGATATTTTTGCCACACCAGCTGTCTAAAACTATAAGAGATTATTGTTTTGTTCATTGTAAAAGCTAGACAAAGGTTAACCACACTTCCAGGGGTGGATTTCTGTTCAATCTGTTTACCTGTTACTACTGTTTATTTGCAGTGGCTATTGCAACAATCTGAAGCATTTCAAATAGCCCCAACTGACTTTTCTGGACAACTTTCTATTCTTCCCCCAAAGCACAACCTCGTGGCAGCTGGTTTTAATCTCCTGAAGCAGCCCAAAAGAAGCGAGATTCCGTTGCAAGCTTTAACTGTCGTTACAGATGGATCTGGCCGCACCCACAAGTCAGTGATGCTTTGGTGGAACGTAGATCTCAACCAATGGGATTCAGATGTAACTACTGTTTCAGGTTCTCCTCAGATTGCTGAATTGGCAGCTGTTGTACAAGCCTTTCAGCGATTTGCTACTCCTTTCTGTTGGAACCCTGGAGGCTGAAAATTTCAGGCTTTCTGTGCTAAAAGATGCTGACCCTCAAGCAAGCACCACATTTGACTTGAGGCCTTGGAACAGGCTTCCGAGATTGAGTGATAGCACTGGGGTTGTGGGTGTGTAGTTTGAATAGTATTGTGTGATCTCACGGGGTGAAAAACTTAGATTTAAGATTTTAGTATATAGTAATACATGTGAGTCAAGATGGAGGACTTTGGGCATTGTCTGGGTCCTTCTTCTTCACCTTCTTCCTTCTTCTTCATGGGTCTGGGTGGTTTCCTGTAACTGGGTGAAAAAGGTCCGCATTGAGGGCCTTGGGTGGTCATTATTGGGTCAGAAATATAAATAATATAGGTGTCACCTCCTTATTGGGTAATTAGAGCTTAAATAACCTTGTAAAGAGTTAAAGGTACTCCATTTTACCTCATTTCTCTAACTTGCTAGTTAGAGCTCACGGCTCGTGAGTCTGTAAATAGATAAGAAATAATAAACATGTAAGTCTGAACTTGAACATCAATTCCTGTGTATTAATCCCAATTCTGGCAGGGAAAAAGAAGCCAGAACCATCACAAATGGTGGTCCTTGTGTGAGGACTACACCTGCCAAGTTTGGGATCTCCCTGAAGAAAGAGAGAAAAAAACTAAGCAGTGGAAAGCTGGAAGAAAGGAAGGAAAAAATCCCTGGGGAAAAGAAAAAACAGCTCAGACCTGTCCTAGACTCGTGGCTGCTGGCCGGCCATGGGAACAGGAAACTGAAGAGATAAGATGACATCTGGAGTCAGGTAGGAGTTTTCAAATTCTTCAGGGCCAATCCAGTGTAAATATGGGAAACATGTCCAAAAAACAAAAGGAAGCAGTGGATCGCCTAGAGTCCATGGTAAAAAATCACCCTATCTCTGTCTTGAGAGATCAGTTAAAAGACCTCCTATGCTGGGTACAAGAACAGTTCCCGAAAGCAGATTCAGAAGTGCTTTTTAATCCATTTCTGTGGGACTATGTCAGTCTAAGACTATAATGAGTCCACTCTTAAGAACAGCACGGCTGCAAAGCTTCTCCCTGTATGCAGGGTGGTTTATGAAGCTGTTGCCAACAGAAATGATGCACAAAACCGCTCCAGCGACACTGAGTCCCCACAGCAGAAAGCGGAGGAAGAGGAGGAAGGGGGAGCTGCTCCCTCTCCTCCCGTCCCATCAGTGTCCGCAGTCATTGCCACTCAAAAAATCGCTGACGGCGACCCAGCCAGAGGCAGGGACAATCCCAGGTGTTAAGGAATGTGTGCATACGCAAAAAGCGGCAATTACGCAAACTTCGCAACTTACACTAACTGCGCAGCCAGCAGCTGCACATACTACCTCAGTTACGCAAACAGCGCAGGCATTGCCACAAATAGTGCAAAGCTCCGAGACAGTACGGCTTGGGATAAGTGGTCTAAACGCAGCAAGCGAGATGGACAGTAAAGCCTCCTTGTAGAGCGCCAGCAAGGCAGTGCAGCTTGGACCGGGCGGACCGACCCTGCAGTTTGCAGCGAGTGGACCGACTCCGCAGCGCGGGATGGCAGGGGCCGTGCCACTCGGACGGAGTGAAGGGAGCAAGACAGGCAGTGCAGCCCCCTTGCATGAGCCTGGCAAGGCAGTACAGCTTGGACTGGGCGGACCCATACCACAGTTTGGAGCAGGCGGACTGGCCCGGCAGTCCAGGGTGGGGGGAGCAACCTCACCTCACGGAGCATACAGAGTGGCTCTGCGTGGACCGAGCGGAGTGGGCAGGGCGGGCCAAGCGACCCCCCTGCACGGGTCGAGAGGAGCCGCACTGCGAGAAGCGAGCAAAGCCGCCCTGGTGGCTCTACAATCAATTTTAAAACTACCAGATACGGCTGTGGCTTCAGCCACCCCTCAGACCCCGACAGGGACAAGCCAGGGGCAGGAGAAGCTTGCAGCAAGATAGGCACTCCTGCACATGTAGCGGCAATCCAAGCAAACGTCTTGGGAGAACAATTCGGAAAACTCCTAGAAGCTGCAGACCAAAGATTAGAAAAAACCGTTGCACCTTTCAACCTAATAACAGACTCTGCTTATGCTGCAGGAATTGTTGAAAGAGCTGAAGCTGCTGTACTGAAAGATATGCCCAACAAGGAATTGTTTCTGTGGTTGCAACAACTTATTTTTCTTTTAGATGCCAAGAAACACCTCTATTTTGTTATGCATGTTAGGTCTCACACGACTTTACCTTGTTTCATTGCAGAAGGAAATCGACAAGCAGATCTGTTAACATTATCTGTCCAAGTGTTGCTTGATCATTTTTCCCAAGCAAAACTCAGTCACTCTTTTTTTCACCAGAATGCTGCAGTGCTGGCATGAACCTTTGATTTGACTCCCCACCAAGCCTCTAGCATTGCCCAGACTGTCAAAGGCATTCCTTTCCCTCTGTTGCTGGAGGTGTTAACCCTAGAGGACTCCAAAGCCTTCAAAATTGGCAGATGTTACTCACTTTCCTGAATTTGGCAGACTTAAATTTATTCACTCCTCTATAGACACATTTTCAGGTGCCTTGTTTCCTTCCTGTCAGACAGGTGAATCAGCGAAAGACATTTGCCGTCACTTTGCGAGTGCCTTTGCAGTCCTGGGAATTCCCTCACAAATCAAAACTGACAATCGCCCAGCGTACATTTCCCAGAGGGTTGCTAACTTCCTTGCCCTCTGGGGGGTAACACACAAAACTGGGGTTCCCCATTCCTCCACGGGCCAAGCTATTATTGAGAGGGCCCACACTTCACTTAAGTGTCTTCTATTACAACAAAAAGAGGGAATGAGGAATGCTACCCCAGCAGAGCAGTTACCGAATGCATTGTATGTTTTTAATTTTTTAAATTGCCCCCTAATGGATCCTAATGCTCCAATTGTAAGGCACTTTAGCAATAACTCTCAGTTGGAAGTTAAAAAGAAGGCTCCAGTCCTTATTAAAGACCCAGAAAACGGTAAGATTATGGGACCTTATCCCTTTGTCACATGGAGAAGAGGTTTTGCTTGTGTTTCCACAGAGAGTGATCTGAGGTGGATCCCAGCCAAAAACGTGAGGCCCTTCAGAGAATCTTTGAATACCTCTCCTGAGGATCCTGATCACCCTGGAACTCTATCACTGGCAATCCCAGGAACCTCACCCTCGGCCTCAGTTCCAGAGACCACTAAGGTCAGCCTCCACCCGACCGCCATCTCAGCCAACTTCTACTTGATTCGAGAGGACTTATTGATTTTACACCACTCCTTGAATTCCATGGCCAACTTACTCCAGAGACAGTAATAGCCATCATTGCAGAACAAGGCTCTCTTTGTGAGCAGCAGTTGAAACGATTTAAAGAGAGACTTGAACTTGAAAATAACCCTGTTCCTTACTTTATTTGCAGAGACTATTCTCATCAAGTGTGGGTTTTGTGTCAGTGTAGAAAGTGCATTTCAAAGCACTGCAGTAGTAACTGCCTGCAATATGATCCTTTATGCTATTCGTATGGTGATTGTATTGTTTTAAAATTTGCGTGTGGGCAGAAGTATGGCTGGCTTCCACATTGGCATTATTGGGGATCAGATTTGCCTTTTCAAGCTAGTCCTTTTGGTAGGACTCAGCCTCGACGATGGAGTGGTTGCAATGCCACCCCTTCCAGAACGTAATGTTTGGCCTACGCTAGCTGAAGCTTTAAAGGAAACTACATTGTGCCTATCCATGACCTCCCCTGGTGATCCTTTCCAAACTTGCTTAATAGCCATGCCTTCAGAGAAAACTGAATGGGATGCCTTATTCAATTTGACAGTCTGAAAAGAATGTACTGCCCCAGGTCGAATTGAGCCTGTGTGGTGGGTGGTGCAATGAAAGTTGGCGTAAAAAAGCAGGTGAGCCAGCTGGATGGTATTTTTCTAACGACCATGGTTTAGGAGTAAATAAAGTTGGGAACTTTCCTCCTCTTTCTATTCAGCCTCAAGAATTGGACATTTTTGGATCCATGCATTTTTTGCGTGTTTCTTTCTAAATTATACTGCCAGCCCCTATAATGAAAAAAGATTTGGCCTTGATGTTTCAGGTACAGGAATTTATGCCAACGCTTCTGCCTGGTGTAATCATACCTTGCCTCAACCAGGTATACCTGGAAGTGGTGCTATTGGATTATTAGACAATATGTGGAAATAGAGCTTGGAAAGGAATACCAGGAAGAGCTGCAGGAGGTCCTTGTGCTTTTGGGCAATTAATCATGTTTCACTCTTTACAAGAAAGCTTACCATCTTTACACAAATTAGTGTGAGCAAAGCGTAGCACACACATGTATAGCCCAGATTGTAATGATAATATTGAAGCTTGGAACCATGCCCGAGTATTTGCCTCAATTATTCCATCTATTGGCACAGTACACGCACTAAAACCTTTGAATAACCTTGGCTGTTGGCTTGCAAAACAAACTAATGCTACTAGCTCTGCTTTTACAGGCTTATTGACAGACATAGACAGCGTGAGACATGCTACACTGCAGAATAGAGCTGCAATTGATTTTTTTGCTTTTGGTGCATGGGCACAGTTGTGATGATTTTGAAGGCTTATGCTGTATGAACCTATCTGATAACTCTCAGTCTATCCATGCTAGCATACAGGCCCTTCGAGACAGTGTTGCCAAATTAAGGGTCATAGATTATAGCGACTGGTTTGGACATATACTTGGAGGATAGGGAATCAAGGGTCATAGATGATAGCGACTGGCTTGGACATATACTTGGAGGATGGGGAATTACTGGCTGGCTAAAGCATTTAGTTAAAACAGGAATTTATGTGTTAGCTGTACTGTCGCTCATGATGATTTGCTTGCCATGTGTTTTGCAATGTGTTCAGAGACTGATAAGTCCACAAAAAAGATTTTAATGGTGGAAAAAGAAGGGGGAGATGAAGAAATGCAGCTAGAGAGCAGGACTGAGAGTACTACTCAGCTCATTACACAAGTGGACATGTTAGCATTAGTAGGCCGTAAGCCTTGGCAGGCAGTACGCCCATGGCAGATGCTTCCTGAAGAGGGAAGCATAAGATAATGGTATACCGAGTATGCTTAGCTTATGTAAGTCTGTACATGCCTGTATGGGTCTGTGTTTGCCTATAGTTAAGCAATGTTATTAAGAAACATAAGATATGATTGCTATAGTTATTATTGCTTAAGTGAGCAGCTATTTTTAGTTACAGCTGAAAAGGTATATATACTAAAGCTTTGTGATCAAGAATCCAACTTTTTGCATCTAAGCAATCAGTCCCGTCTCTTTGATCACCATCAAGAATACAGCTAGAAAGCAGGACTCAGAGTACTGCTGAACTCGTGACAGATTTGGACATTCTGAACTTGGTAAGCCAAAAGCCATGGAAGATTCAAACAGAGATTTGAGGGAGGTAGGAAAGGAATGTTGTGTTTTGTTTTTAGGTAGCCATGTAAAACTGCACCTGCAAAGATTGTAGTTAAACATATTGATAAGAAATGCAAACAATGTGGTTATTGCTTGGCAGTAGAATATTCTATTCAAAGCTGTAAGGCTATATAAGCTGAGCCCTGTAAGTCAATAAATCGACTTCTTGCGTCCAAGCAATGAGTCCCGTCTCTTCAATCACCTGACAACAGTGTGCTCATCAGCTGCCATATCACTTTGGTTTAAGTGTTTACAGTGCTGTTGTCTTCAGAATGAGTGCCTGTCCTGGTTTAGAATGGTATTCCCCAATTTAGTACTCCCACTAAAAAGACCATGACCTGCAGTTGGCTCCCCTCCCCCCTCCGATGGGAGGCAAAAAAAGATCACGGGTCGAGATAAAAACAATTTACTGGAAACAGCAATGAGATTAGAAAACAACAATTACAGCAACAATATAAATAACAAAAGTGTACAAAAGGGAGAGTGATTCACATGCAAAAATGCTCACCATGGATCCTGGGCAGCAATGAAAAAATGGCATGTTTGTTTCCCCCTCCTGCCACACCAGTTTTCTCCACCGGAAGCCCTACCCTTCTCAGAAGCCAGAGAGTGCCCTACCTCCATCCCTGGCAATGATGTGAGGTGGTATAAAATAACCTAGCTGCGCCCACACAGGTCCAGGCTCCACTCCCTCATGGCTACTGCAAAAAAATTAACTCAGTCCTGGCTGGAACCAGGACAGTCCCTCTACACCCCCTTTATCAGCAGAGGAGAGAAGCCAGTAGAGGCTCAAGGAATCAGAACTGTTAACTGCCTTTTTCTCTCCATATATCAACAAAAGTATCAGACTTAGACTGTACTGAAAGTAATGTTACATCTGAACAGTTTCTGCAAACAGCTCAATGCACTAAAGCAGCCAAAAAAAGCCAACAAAAATGGGTATTTTCAGAAAACAAAGCAATAGTAAGATGAGACATCACATATCAGCACAAGATACAGATGTACCAACATCTTGAATATTGTGCTGAATTCTGGCCTGTGCACCTCAAAAGACAGAGTGAGGTCAGGCAAGATAGGGAGAAAGGCAACTAAAATTTATCAGAGCCTCAATCCCTAAGCCCTGCCACCACTTCCTCAGCTTTATGGGACATAAGAAAAACAATACTTTCTGCCATACAGATCACAGCTGCATTCCTTCACCTCTTGCTGGATGTTTGCTATATTTACTTTTGCCAGCCTCATCTAGCTCCAAGTGATGGGAAAGTCCATATTGACTATGTTTAAAAAAATGAGCATGCTTCAAACCATTAGGTGTAGAGATGTTCAGGTGCTCTCAAAAGTTGGAGTGACATTCCTCACTCCAGACACTTCAACCAGTCATCTGTAGTAAGCGGATTTACAAAATTCAGCACCTGAAGAGAAGCCCTAGGTTACACAGGCAGCAGGCTAACAGTGAAGGACAAGTTTTATTTCTGCTTGCTGATACAGCTGAGGAAATGTTTTCTCTCCAAATATCACTGTTAAGACCAGCATGTTCCAAGAGTAAGCACCAAAAACTGCACCATGGTAAGGGAAAGCAGAAATCAGAGAACTAGTACCATAAAAAGTTTAGTGTAAATCTTTAGGGTTGTATATTGTGAAATACTCGAAATGTGTGTGCATTATAAGCAACTAATGCCCAAAGCTATTTTCTAACTATAAGTTGAAGCTTGTCACCTAGTCCTAACCATATCAGATGTATGAAAAAAACAGTTTAATACCCATCTGAGCAGAGGGACAAGTGAACATAGCTTAGCAATATAACAACTTAAGATAGTATTTAAACCTATTTTTCCTTTTTAAAAATCTGAACTAGAATGTGTATTTGGTAAAGATAGGTTGGATAAGCTTTACCTCAAGCTCTAAGGTTCAGATTCCCAACCCTTCATGACTTCATGCAGCTAAAATAGACCATTTCTCTTGGACCTTTTTAACCTTCAAGTAGCATGCTCCAGGAGGAACATCAGTTGTTATAATTTGCTGACTGCTACAATTCCTAGTCCCCTGCTATGTTAGCTCTAGTTCAGCACTTTGCAGTGTATGTTACAATCATATTTCAAGGGTCAAGAATCCATTGAATCCCCTTTGTTAGATCTTTGCTTTGACAGAGGCTCTTTTCAAATGAATTTTGTGAAGCCAAGTTAGGTGAAAGGTGAGTTAAACAGTCAGACAATCCTTTTCAAATCACTGTATTCCCCCAAGTGTTCTGAGATCCTTACACGAATTTACAAATAAATACAGATTTCAAGTTGAGGAACCGATGTCTAATAAATATGAGAGCAAGAATAATTCTCATATGATAAAAATCTAGAGGCAATTATTTTAACCTTATTTGGATAATAAATCAGATTAAAATGTTAGAACAGGAAGTACCTTACTTGGAACCCTAAAACTCCTCAGGGAAACCTCCAGGCTTTGCCCTGGAAAGATCTACCATAGAGTTTTCCCTGCCTAGGCTGAAAGAAAAGACTTTCCCCATGGTGCTCTGCAGCACTATTGCCAATCTACCTTAGATTGCTTCCCCCATTGGCCAGTTGACCCTGCCCACCCCAATTGTTCATCCCTCATCCCCCCTATAGGTTTGCTGCCCTTTGCCTTGCCCTTTGTACCACCCCTGTGCCCTCAGACCATTGGCTCCTGACCCTTACTTAACCACCGAGCACCACATGGTCTGGGTCTTTTGTCCCTGATCCCTTCGGCATGGTGAATGTAATAAACCCTCACTGGAATTCATCATACAGAAGGCCCTTCCTGTCTTTCCTCTGCTGAGCTATCTGTGGCGTGTGTGTGCGCATGGACTTGAAATGACTGTTCTCGTGGCCTTACTCCAAGCGGCTTCTGAAGGAGACGCTTCGAAGAAGGTTGCAGCATTTCCACCATCCCACCACGCTGCAACACCTTAATTCAGGGTTTTTTCACTACATCACTTACTACTCCAGCTGCACAGGTGAACTGCTACTTAAAATGAGTTTTATCAGTTCTTTATTGGCAGTGTCTTGTAATGAGAATGAAATTCAGCTGGTGTTTAAAAAGAAAAAAAAAAAAAAGGACAGGTCAGCCCCAAATGACTCTAATACTTAGTGATCCTTTAGGTCTTTTTGTCAGGAAGAAAGCTACCTGGCTAACTGCTCAAGATATCACACTGCAGGACAGGAGACACACAAATACTGTAAGGCAAACAGCAGGCAGGATTATGAACAAAATTACTCCTACTGGGCACAAATACCCAAAAATATTCTTTTCCACTAGTGGTATCTTGGAAGAGTTTGAAAACCTGAACTATAGGATAACAATGACCGGGGAAGGGCAGAAAATTTGAAATAAGTTGGTTTAGGAGCATGAAACCCTGTGAACAGGACAGAATTCTCCACATTGTTAGTCCATCATCAGGACACCTCAGCATCAGCACTTCAGACAACTTGATAAGTCTGGTTCCCACCCAGTTAAGGACCTAAAGCTCCCAAAGTCTTGAATTCTGTTCCAAAACTTTCCAAACACAGGCCTTAGTCTTGGAGAGAGATCACAGGCCTTTGAGGTCACTGTTGTACATCACAGATTCACAGTTACCTGACATTTTGGGTAGGGTTCCACCTCTCGGAAGGCAGCTCTCCACTTTGTGGGTCATCTACAGGTGGGTGAAGAATTGAAATACATACATCTCCATTCTGCAAGACAGAAACAAAAGTTGAGAAGAGCCTGGTTTGAGGCAGAGATTTGATGACACAACCAGGCCAGCTGACCCAAATGGACCAAAGGGATATTCCATACCATATGGCATCAACACAGATATAAAAGCTAAAGGAAGGAGGAAGAAGGGGAGCATTTGTTATTTGCAATGTTTACTTTCCAGAGCAATCCCTACACGTGTTGAAGCCCTGCTTCCTGGGAATTGGCTGGACATCACTCACTGATGGGAAGTAGAGAATAAAATCCTTTTTTTGTTCCCCTTTGTTTGTGTGTGTGCAATCTTTTGCTTTTGCTTTAGTAAACTGCCTTATCTCAACCTATGAGTCATTTTCCATCTTATTTTCTCTTCCCTGCCAGCTGGGAAGGGGGAATGATAGAGTGGCTTGGTGGGCATCTGACATCCAGCCCAGGTCAACCCACAAGTCCTTTTTGGTGGCAAAGGCAGTTATATATATTGCATGTTATAGTAGTTATTAAGTACCAAGCTCCTGTGTGAGACATGGACATTGTCAGCTGCACTGCTTATCTCTTTATTTTGCTGAGTTTGGGAACATGGTTATACAAACAATGGCTCTGTGCTTTGCCATGGCATTGATGGCCTTGCTGTGCTGGGGGAGTTATCTTGTGGAGAAGATGAGGAAATACATCTCCCAGCATGGATTTGGGAGGGGCAGGTCCTGCCTGACCAACCAGATCTCCTTTTAGGACCAGGTGAACCACCTGGTGGATGAGGGGAAGGCTGTGTATGTTGTCTACTTGGACTTCAGCAAAGCCTTTGACACTGTCTCCCACAGCATACTCCTAGAGAAGCTGGCAGTCCATGGCTTGGACAGGCAAACCCTTTGCTGGGTTAAGAATTGGCTGGATGGCCAGGCCCAGAGTGTGGTAGGCAATGGTGTTGCATCCAGTTGGCAGTCAGTCACTAGTGATGTTCCCCAGGGATCAGTGTTGGACCCAGTTCTGTTTAATATCTTTACTGATGATCTGGATGAATCGATCAAGTCTACCATTAGCAAATTTGCACATGACACCAGGTGGGGGGGGTCAATCTGCTGGAAGGTAGGAGAGCTCTGCAAAGGCACCTGGACAGGCTGGATAGATGGGCCGAATCCAACAATATGAGGTTTAACAAGACCAAGTGCTGGGTCCGGCTCTTTGGTCACAACAACCCCATGCAGAACTACAGGTTGGGGACAGAGTGGCTGGACAGTGGCAAGGCAGACAGGGACATGGGGGTACTGATTGATATCAGGCTGAACATGAGCCAGCAGTGTGCCCACATGGCCAAGAAGGCCAATGGCATACTGGCCTGTATCAGGGATAGTGTGGCCAGCAGGACTAGGGAAGTTATTATTCCCCTGTACTTGGCACTGGTTAGTATGCACCTTGAATACTGTGTCCAGTTCTGGGACCCTCAATTTCAGAAAGATGTTGAGATGATGGAGCATGTCCAGAGAAGGGCAACAAGGCTGGTGGAAGGGTCTAGCACACAAGTCCTATGAGAAGTGACTAAGGGAGCTGGGGTTGTTTAGCTTGGAGAAAAGGAGGCTCAGGGGAGACATCACTCTCTACAACTACCTGAAAGGAGGTTGTAGCCAGGTGGGGGTTGGGCTCTGCTACCAGGCAACCAGTGACAGGACAAGAGGACACAGTCTTAAGTCATGCCAGGGGAAGTTTAGGCTAGATATTAGAAAAAAATTCTTCACAGAAAGAGTGGTTCAGTATTGGAATGGGCTGCCCAGGGAGGTGGTGGTGATGCCTTAGGATTTAGCTTTTATATTTTTCAGATCCTGTACTCCTTTAGTGTATAACTCTAAAACTCCATAGCCTGTCAGCTACTGTTCTCCCATTTTATTCAGACAAAACAATTCCTTTCTAGGCCTGAAACTCAAGGACACCTTACTGTCTCAGGCCCCGAAAAGTATAAACAAAAATGAGTTGGGGGGAGGAGCAAACTGGGAGTATACGACTTCATTACCTGAAGCTATAATTGGAGGATTAACCCCTGATATGTAAATGGACCAAATTTATATCTTTATGAAAAACTTGTGACCATCATCCATCCTGGGTGTAGCCTCTTGGAGACTTCTGACTGCCCAAGGTGTACCTATTGAAGGCCTTTAATAAATACCCGCTTTTATTCTCTTAATCTTGTCTAGCCTCTGTTCCAGGTAGCCACTCCAAGGCATCAGTGGAGTCATCACCCCTGGAGGTGTTTAAGAGAAGACTGGATATGGCACTTAGTGACATGGTCTACTTGACAAAGTGGTGTTAGGTCATAGGTTGGACTCAATGATCCCAAAGGTTTTTTTCAACCTAGTTGATTCTGTGTGATTCTGTAATTTCCCTCTCCCTACCTTGGATTAATGTGGATGGTTTTATTATGTAGGTTTCTGAGGTCCTTGTTCATTGTTACGTGATCTGTTTAATACCACAAAATAATACTTTTAGCATATTATGGGGTTTGTGGAATCTAGTGTTGTCCTGGTGTAAGAGAAAACAAATTTTGGGTGATGCAACATTGAAATGTACCCTGAAGAATCCCGTCCCTGGGTGGCAGGATTTGGGCATGTTCCCAGGGTGGTTATCACCTCCCATTGCCTGGGACTTTGCACCTGAACAGGTAATCAACCTTGACAAACTGACCTGTCACCTGATAGAAGGGTACCTTGTCTACCCCAATGAAAACCAGCAGCTTCTCACCCTGTACTGGGGCCTGGCCTGTGCCTATTGAGCCACAGTTCAGAACTCTCAGAGGACTGTTGTTGAGGCAGGAACCCAAACTGCATTTGAGGACACTATGGCTGAGACAGGGACTCAAACAACAACTACAGTAATTGCCCCAGTAGTGAAAAAGAAAAAGTGGACAAAGAGAACAACGCATCCATACCATCAATTAGAAAGGGAGGAAGAGGAGGAGGAAGAATCAGGAAAGGAAGCATCTGATCAAGAAACTAGTCCTTCAACAAAGAAATTGGAGAAAGGAGTGAGACAATTCAAACAGGAAACCAAAGTTTCTCTGTCCCTGACCTCATCAGAACTTCGAGACTTGTGAAAACATTACAGCCACTAGCCAGGTGAGCAGATTTCTGCCTGGCTGCTTTGATGCTGGGATAATGGAGCCAGCAGTCAGGACTTAGAAGGTCATGAAGCCCAACAGCTGGAATCTCTTGCTAGAGATCAGGAAATTGAAAGAGGAATTGGAAAAGGGGCAGCAATTTGCAGCCTCTGGAGATGGCAAGATATCCATTTAAAGATCTTGTGAATTCCCCAGGGAAGTGGGCCACTGCAGATGAAGGTATCCAGTACTTGAGAGAATTAGCAGTGCTGGAAGTCATCTATAGTGATCTAAAAAAGTGACAGGGTCTCTAAAGATCCAGAGAGTGTCCCTTGCACACTGGCCATGTGGAGGAAGGTGGTTCAAGGCACCCCTGCATCATATTCTAACAGCTTGGCAGCAATGTATTACCCACAAATAGATACACCAACTGTGGAGAGAGCAGCTTTGTGGCTCAAAAACTTTGAAGAAAATCTTTGTACCTCCTCATCCCTACAGGACAGCATCAGCTGTCAGGATCTGCCCAAGAGATTGGTCTTCTCCTGCCCCAGTCAGAGGGAAAGGAAGCCCCAGTCACATGCCACATGGTGCACTCTGGTTTTTCCTGTTTGACCAGGAGTTGGACATAAAGTGGGAGGATGAACCCACCTTTCAGCTGGAAGCCCATATATGTGAACTGAGAGGGAAGAGAGCTGTTAAGAAAGGGTCATTCAAAATGACTGTCACTATAGTTGCTGCAGAGACACAAGAAGGCAATCAGCAATCTCCCACATAGAAGAACTGAAATAATGTCCTTTGATCCTGGTGAGGGGACTTCTGATCTGGCATCGCAAAGGTCAGACAGTGAACACTCCAGTGAGGAACATGAATGGAGGGTCCCTGCCTTCAGCCAGGAGGAAGAAATGGCTGACCAGATATATTGGACTATGTGGATTCCATGGCCTGACATGCCAGATACACAGAAGTATAATGCTTTGGTGTCACCCTGATGCAAAAGCCTTTTTTGTTGTTTATACTCTTGAACTGGAGTTTCTCACGCAGCTTCACAAAAACAATATGTATTTTTAGCATTTATCTATTGTTTACATTTTTCTGCTATGGGTGGAGAAATGTGATGGACGGTGATGTTCACCATCCAGGTCAAGAGGTGGCAACCTGTGTAGCCAATCTCTGGCCTTTTGTAAAAATGTATATATGGAGTCAGATTTATAGAATAAAGTAGTAGAAGCCTTCCCTTGACCTGCTGCGTCTGCCTCGTTCTTCGGGTGCCCAGAGACTGCCACACTTCGGTAGACATTAGTACACAATGTGCACTGGTGCCATCAGGGTATAGAGCCACAGAACCCATCTGGATCTCTGGAGTGACAGAGGGATGCCAAGAATTGTCTGTATTAGAGGCTGAGGTGAGTGGGAAAAGCACTCCATTGTGACTGGTCCAGAAGCTCCTTGTATCTTTGGCATCAACTGCCTCAGGAGAGGGTACTTCAAGGATCCAAAGGGTTATCAGTTGGCTTTTGGTGTAGCCACTGTGAATACAGAGAAGATCAAACAGTTATCCACCCTGCCTGACCTCTCAGAAGATCCCTTCATTGTGGAAGTGCTGTGAGTTGAAGACCAGCAGGTACCAATTGCTACCAGGACTGTTGCACTGGTGGCAGTATCACACCAATTGAGACTCCCTGGCTTCCATCCATGATCTGAATAATCAACTGGAGAGCCAAGGAGTGATCAGCAGAACTCGCTCACCTTTAATAGTCCCATATAGCCAGTGAAAAAGTCTGATGGAGGGTGGAGGTTAACAATAGACTATTATGGCCTGACTGAAATAACACCACCACTCAGTGCTACTGTAGTAGATGTGTTAGAGCTCCAATATGAACTGGAGTCGAAGGCAGTCAAGTGGTGTGCTGCAACTGACATTGCTAATGCATTTTCCTCAACTCCTTTGGCAGCAGAGTGCAGACCACAGTTTGCTTTCATGTGAAGGGGTGTCAAATACACCTGGAATCAACTGCCCCAGGGGTGTAAACACAGCCCTACTGTCTGTCATGGATGGATCCAGACTGCCCTGGAAATGGGTAATGCCCCTGAACATCTACAATATATCGACAACATAATTGTGTGGAGCAAGAAGGTGGAATAAGTATTTGATAAGGGAAAAAGAATAATTTAGAATCTTCTGAAAGTTGAGTTTGCCATAAAGAAAAGCAAGGTCAAGGGACCTGCACAGAAGATTAAGTTCTTGGGAATAAAATGGCAGGATGGACACCATCATGACCCTATGGATGTGGTCAACAAGATAGCAAGTATGTCTCCACCAGCTAACAAGAAGGAAGCACAAGCTTTCCTAGGCCTTGTAGGGTTCTGGAGAATGCACATTCCAGGTTATAGCTGGAAGACGAACCATTTTGAGTGGGGCCTTGAACAGCAACAGGCCTTTGAGCAGATCAAATGGAATAGCTCATGCAGTAGCTCTTGGGCCTGTTCAGACAGGACCAGCCATGCAAAATATACTCTACACTGCAGCTGGGGAACATGGTCCCACCTGCAGCCTCTGGCAAAGGACATCAGGAGAAACCTGAGGTCGATCATTAGGGTTTTGGAGCTGGAGAGATCAGAAGCCCACTATACTCCAACTGAAAAAGAGATATTAGCAGCCTATGAGGGGATTTGAACTGCCTCAGAGGTTGTTGGGACAGAAGCGTGTCTCCTCTTAGCACTGCAATTGCCCATGCTACACTGGATGTTCAGAATAAATAAACATCCCCTCAACACATCACACAACCAGCGCTACATGGAGTAAGTGTTGATCACACGATGAGCTCAACTGGGGAAAACTAATTGCCCAGAAATTCTGGAAGAGATTATAGACTGGCCAGAAGGCAGAGATTTTGGAGCATTGCCTGAAAAGGTGACTCGTGCCCAAGAAGCACTACGATATAATGAGTTACCAGAAAACAAGAGGCTTTGCACTATTTGCTGATGGATCCTGCTGTGTGATAGGAAACTGCTGTGAGGTGGAAAGCTGCTGTGTGGAGTCCCACACAACGAGTCAATGAGGCTGCTGAAGGGGAAGGAGTCAAGTCAATTTGCAGAAGTGAAAGCCATCCAATCAGCCTTAGAGATTGCAGAACAAGAAAAGTAGTCTGTACTCTGTACCAACTCCTGGATGGTGACTAATGCCCTATGGGGGTGCCTGCAGCAATGAAAAAAGACCAATTGACAATGCAGAGGTAAACCTATCTGGGCTGCTGTATTGTGGCAGGACATTGCTGCACAGGCAGAAAATATGGCTCTAAAGGTACATAGATGCTAACATGCCCAAAAGATGCACCACTGAAGAACATCAAAACAATGAACAGGTAGATAAGGCTGCCAAAATTGGAATAGTTCAGGCAGACAGACTGGGAATGGAAGGGTGAGCTATTTATAGCCCGATGAGCCCATGAAACATTGGGACGTCTAGGAAGAGATGCCACATATAGATGGGCTTGTGATCGAGGGGTGGACCTGACCATGGAGGCCATCACACAGTGTTATAGATGAGTAATGGGATGATTGGGTCTCGCAGTTAAGGGATTAATATTATGTGTATGTTAAGAGAAGTTTTATTGATGTATAGTTATGTTATTGTGATTTGTTGTTTGGATGTCCTCTGTTCTCCCCATAGTTCACTTTCCCCCCTCTGTATGGTTGCCAAGGGACGGCCTTAGTAGTTGGGACATGTGGAAGGAGGGCGTGTACATGTGCCCCTTGCATGGGGCATTTGGGAGGAGGGAAGGCTTGCTACTAGGAAGCGCAGCATGACAACACCTGACCTCCAATCAAGTTGCAAGAAAGTAGTCTCCACCAATGGACGACGAAGAAGAGTTGACTGTCAGACTTTGGGAGGGTCAGGGTTGGCTGATGCAACACCAAGAGGTATAAAAGATTCATTTTGCAAACAAGCACATGGCAGGCAAGTCATGCACTCCCAGCACACTGTAATTTTTCTTTATTCAGTCCTTTGTTGTATTTTGTTAAAGTTTTTAATAAACCTTTGAAATTTTTAAAAGTGAGACTTGTTTCTCAAACACAGGTTATTCAGAAATGTGAAATGTGCTGCAATCAAGCCAGCCACACAAGTAAAATCTCCTTGGAATAGAGGGCAGTGGCTGGGTTTCTGATGTGGTGAGGCCTGGCAAATTGACTATATTGGATCACTGCCATGAATATGCTAAGGCAAGAACTACATACTCACCTTGGTGGAGGCAACAACTGGCTGGCTGGCGACACCCTGTAAACCATGCTGTTGGAAATGCTACAAAGGTTAAAATGTTTTATGTAGCTTTAGTCAGTTTTGTTCATCCTTGCC
>JANPWX010019911.1:220185-306087 GCA_024734555.1 Trochalopteron elliotii
CTTTGGAAATCTCAGCTTTCATTTTATATAAACTGCGGACAGTATAGAAAAAACTTATTAAATTAAATGCCAGAAAGATGGTCTCTTTAACACTCAGGGGAGACTGAACATTTTCTAATAGAGATGTAAGCAATCCAAAGGAGAAGAAGGAGAACAGAGGCTGGAAAACCCCTTCCCCTGCTTCTCCCCCAACAAACTGAGTAAACAACCATAACAATGAACCAAACACTTCTGGAACGGATTCCAGCATTTTTGTAACCCTTCTGTAAATCATTACAAACAAGCCCAGCCCAATGAGTATTCTGGTTAGTATCCCATGGCTAAAAGAAGCTCTTATTAGGGAAAATACCAGAGCTATTTCTGGGTAAGGAAGTAACCCTAGGTACCACAGAGGTATTAAAACTTCAAAAAACCCTAGGGACCAGAAATACGGGCAGGCTTCCACCCCAAATGACATTATGAATCCGGAAAAAACCATACCAATACACCCACAAAACAAGTAGAACCACCAATATTATTATTAAAGTTTTTTCCACTTCCTCTGGCCCTTTCCCGGCCAATGCACCAAAAGTATATTGTCCTGGTTTAGGACAAATTAGGGGAAGGTCTCCAGAAGGAGCCCCCCCCAGAAAACAAACCTCCACCACCCCTTCCCCCCCGCCAGCTCTGGGTTTGAGAAGGAATTTCTCAGAGGAGAAGTGGAAAAAACCTATTTATTGACAAATAAACAAAGACACTCCCCAACACAAGGGAAAAGAAAAATACTCAAGCAGTTGCTGTGAGGGGAGGGCGCAGAGCTTCTGTTTTCAGGCATCGAGGACCCCCAGATATTCCCAGGTCAGGTCCGGAGCCGGTCCAATGATCTTCAGGGCGGGGGGGGGGGAAGGGAGAGAAAGAAAAAAAAGGAAAAAACGAAAGCAGCGAAAACCAGCAAAGGAAAAAAAAAAAAAAAAAAGCAAAAGCAAAAAAAAAACAAAACCAGGTAAAGGCAGCAGCGAAGCGAAGCAAAGCAAAAAGCCTGCAGCCAAGCCGAGCTAGCAGCCAAAAGCAAAAGCACAAGTAGCCCCACTGCGGCAAACACCCCACCGAGGGGGGGGGGGCAGCTGTCAGACATAACAGTGCAGTACATAGAGATAAAGCTGCACGATTGGGATAGGAGGCACCGTCAACCCAGGACATTTGAATATTGACAACCTGTTAAACCAATTAAAGAGCTGAATACGCCTCTGTGAGATTCACATTTTAAGACCAACAAGCCCAGTGTCTTTTTCTTCCAGCCTGGGAACAGGTAACAGGCGGGCCTGACCCCCTCCGTGCGGCCGTGCTGGGCTGGGTGGGCCCTGCCGAGGGGCTGGGCCCCTTCCCGGGGAGCCCGCCAGGCCCTGTGTTGGCCAGGCCAGGCCCCAGTGGCTTCCAGGCAGAGGGAGGGGAAGCCGAGGTGCCCGGGCCAAGGCAGGGCCAGGTTGCAGCTGTTAACATCTTGCCGCTGGGCCAGTTTCCCCCCCCATCACAGTCATGCTGGCCAAGGGCTGGAATTAAACACAGTACAGGCCTGAGACCAGCCATGTGGCCAGAGCAGCTGCCACCATTCTGGCCGGGCCCCCTGAGATCCTGTCACAGCCCCCAGTGTCGCCTGAATCTATCACTGTGACTGCTTTGGCCACCGCCTGGCAGAAAACAATCATGACCATTTGCAGGCCCCGGGGTGAGATATTAACTCTTTCACTACACAGATGAAACTTGCAAAACATCGATCCTCTCTCAAGTGAGAGAAAAGGACAGAGTGAAGACATAGAGAAACAACATGAAGACACCAAAGTCAGTAAAGGAGTCATGTCCCAGATGGGAGGAGAATGAGGAGATGTCTTAGTCTTAGGCTGAAATTCTTTTGTAAGGCCATGGTGATGGACTGTGATACACTAGAATATCCCTTTAATTCATGAAAAAAGCATGGGGGCATGGAGCATTCAAATTGTAGACATGAACCAAGGCATTCGTGCTGAAGCAAGTAAATGTTGAAGTAGCTGTGATCCCATGAGAAGCTTGAACAGAGAGATGAGTGATGAAGACCCTTTGCCCCCAGGCAAAGAGGAAGAAGATCTCTGTTCTCAGAGATGAAGATGATCTCAGAGATAGATGAAGAGAATCTTTGCTTTTGAACAGCTCATCCTTAAAACAGTACCCCATAAGTTCGACATGGTCCATGAAAGCAGCTGTGGGAAGGCTGTGAAAGATGGGAGGGATGCAGATTTCCGGGCATCTGCTATTTGTGGAAATTGAAGCCACAAGAGAACTGTTTCCTGTGGAGAAGTCTCCATGACATGGCAAGAGAAACTCTTCTCCCTAAGTGAACTGGTGAAAGACTATTTTAGAGGTGGTAAACTGACCTAAGTCCCAGGTTTTGTCTCTGTACATTGTCAGTGGGAAAGGAAAGAGGAGTTGGGGGGGAGGAGAAGTGTTCTGAAGGTTTTATTCTGATTCTTATAATTTTTTTTTTCTTTCGGTTCTGTTTGAATAAAGTTTTCTTTATACCCTTTAAAGTTTTGAGCCTGCTTTGCTCTTCTCCTATACCTATCGCACAGCAGAAAAGGAGTAAATAATTCTAGTGGGTGCCCCAGCATTTGGCCAGCGCTCAACCCACCACATTATTTGGTGCGTTTGCCGGGAAACATCAAATTGGCAAACCAAAACCACTACACACATCCTGGCCAGAATAAAGTAATGCCTTGATTCTCTAACACTAAAAATGTTGGGAGAGTTTTTGGTTTTCCTGCAAAGTAATTGCCTGTTTTTGATCATCTGGAGGGGTGGAGGAAGCCCATGGATTAGGCAAATATGATCTATCTGAGAAAGGAAAGGGGTAGTAGTAAATGAAAATGTATAAATCTGTATGTTGGGTATAGAAATGGTTTAAAACTGTAGATTGTGTTGTAAGAGTTGGTAAGAAGGGATTTCAGTAACAAGTATTAAATACAATGGAATAGTTAAGAGATATATATATATTAAATTATATGAGATATGAGTATGACACAAATGGTATGAAATAAGGGGTGGAGTGGAATAATATTGGAATGGAATAATATTGGGTCTGGCTGAGCTGGAGTTCATTTTCCCATAGCAGCCTTCCCAGTGCTGTGCTTTGCATTGGTAGCTGGAAGGGTACTGATAACACTCCAGTGTTTTGGCTACTGCTGAGCAGTGCTGGAACAGCATCAGCACTCTCTCTTCAACATTCTGCCATCCATCAATAGGTTGGGGGAGGGCAAGAGCCTGGCAGGGGACACAACCAGGCTAGCTGACCCAAATTAAGCAAAGGGATATTCCATACCATATGACATCAGCTCAGATATAAAAGATAAGGGAGGGAGGAGGAACGGGAGGGCATTCATTATTTTACAATGTCTTCCTGAGCAATCACTACACATGCTGAAGTCCTGCTTCCTGGGAAGCAGCTGGACATTGCTCCCTGATGGGAAGTAGAGAATAAAATCCTTTTTTTTCTCTTTGTGTGTGTGCAACCTTTTGCTTTTGCTTTAGTAAACTGCCTTATCTCAGCCTATGAGTCATTTTCCACCTTATTTTCTCTTCCTTGTTGTGCTGGTTTTGCCTTAATTGATTTGTGGTGAAAAGGGAAGAAGGAAGTCATTCTGCCAACAGCTTCCTCTGTGCCGGACAAACCCAATCAGTGACTAGTTTTGAATACTGACACCTTGTTAAACCACTAGAAAGCTGAACACGCCTCTGTGAACATACATGCTAAAAATCGAACAAAGCCCAGGAAAGCCTTTTTTTCTTCTGGCCTGGGAAGAGGTAAGCTGGCCCAGCTCCCTCCTTGCTGCGGGGCCGGGCAGGCCCTGCTGAGGGGCCAGGCCCCTTCCCAGGAAGCCCTCCGGGCCCCATCCCGGGCCGGGGCCAAGCCCCAGCAGCTGCTAACATCCTGCCTACAGGCTGGTTCACCCCCCCCAGCACAACCCATGTGGCCTGACAGGGCTAGGCCAGGCCCCAGCGGCTGCCAGGCAGAGAAAAGGGCGGGGGCCAGCTGCGCGGTGTGCTGCTGCTGAGATCCTAGCTGCTTCCCTCCCCAGTGTGGCCTCCGAAGAATCCTCTACCGTAAGCAGCTCCTGGCCACTGCTACCGAGACTTCTTGCTGAGGGACTGTCCCAGCGCCACAAGAGATCATGCGGCTGAGACCAGGGGCAGCTCTGCAGCTGTGCAGAGTGGTCCCACAGCTGAAATTGAATGCAGCCAGAGCCCCTGAGATCCAAATGATGCCTTAAGTTTTAGTTTTCATGTTTGCAGATTCTGTGCTGCCTAGGGATGTAGTTCTGAGCCTCATATTAAGTGGCAGTAAGCTCTCTTCACAGAGTAGGTAGACAAAACAAATCCTTTTCCTGCGGAGAACCAAGGACACCTTTCAGGCTTAAAAGCATAAACAATGGTGGACTGAAAGGAGGAACAAGAAGGATGAGACCTCACAATCTGAAGCTGTAATTGGACAATTAAACCCCAATATGCAAATGGACCAAAACTTATAAAAGTGTGAGACCTCGTGACCAGGAGGCCATTTTTTTTTTTTTTGTGACTATTCTTGGTCCAGCAGGGGCACAGCCTTTGTTGGGCTCCTCTCCTGCCCAGGCTGGATTCTGGAGACCTTTCAATAAATACATACTTTATTCTCTAGCTCTGTCCAGTCTCTGTTTCAGGTCAGCCTTCCACGGCATCAGTTTCTGGTGACCCAGATGGGACAATGAGGCATCTGAAAAACCCTCCTGGACTAGAAGAACACCCAGCTCCTGCCGGCACCCCGAGAGGGCGGTGGCCCCAGCTGTAGCCCAGGAGGTATCAGAGCCCAAGAATCCTAAATTCGGTGGACCTGACAGAGGCACGTGAGTAATTGAATAAGAAGGTATTCTGTTTAGCATCTGAGTTAAGTGTAGGGAGTGAGTCCCTGCCTTGGAGTTGGATCTTGGTCCTGTTGGCGTGAGGCCAGCAGGGGCGCAGGGAGTGAGTCTCTGCCTTGTGGCTCCTAAGAGTAGGGGTTAGAATCCCATCCTTGCTTGTTTTCTCTCTCTCTCACCCCAATTATTTTCTCTCTCGCAACTGCTGAGGTATGGGGTGTACATTTTCTTCTAAATATCGTTGTCGTACTGACATCCCAAGAAATAGTCCCCTGGCATTAGTTTTGACAAATTGGACTGATTTAACTGGGGGAGATTCCTTTAAATCTAAACTCACTAGACTCTCAAAAAGAACCTGGCCAACTTACAAACTAGATAACGACCAGACGTGGCCTGAATTCGGGAGTCTTGATAAAAGATTAGTATCAAGTTTAATCTCCCACATATGCAAAGACCAATACTTGGACGAACTAGAATATGCTATTCTCTTTATGGCGTTAGCTTGTCGCCATGACCTAGAGAAAAAAGAGCATATATTCGTCTTAAAGAAAAAACAGAGGAAAAGTAAGAGAAATGATGCGTTGATATGGAATAGCAAATATAAAAACAAGGAGAAGGCGGAGTTCGACCTCATAGCCCCTGATCAGAGTGGGGGGCCGAGCCCGGGTCCGAGCGGGGCCCCTTCACCCCTGGTCCCGCCTCTGCCGGTGCAGGTTCCCCCAACCCCAGCCTTGCCCCTGCTGACATTAGAGCAGGCGGAGAGGAAAGGGCTTTGGCAACCACCACCGCCGCTGCTGATGGGAATGCCCCCCCCGCCCATGTCACAATCCCCGGTCGGAGCAGAGGGGCGGCTGCCGCTGCTGCCCCCGGTTGAGCCGGTCCCCCCGCTCCCGCCCCTGTCCCTGACCACACCGCTCCCACCGCCATCTGACAAAAGGGGGGGGAAGGTCGTGCCCCTGGAGGGATCCCAGCCGGTGAAGGAGGAGGGGGGAGAGAGAGGGGACAGCCAGCGTCTGCAGCCCATGTCACTGCCCCTAGAGGAGGAGCCGAGGGACAAGGCCTTCTGTAAAGAGGGCAGAGAGAGAGCCTCCCAGGGCAGGAGTGTTTTTTCCTCTGCTTACAAGCCTGTGAAGTTCCATCACACGGCGGAAAGACAGCCTTTCTTCCAACCTTTAGAATTTAAGATGGGGAGGGACTTGCTAGAAAAATTGGAAGCCGAAATTAAATTTAAAACGGGGAAGGGTATACAAGTAATTCCTGAATCAAAATTTGTCCAGGTTGCTGCACTTTTTATACAGGGAAAATTTGATTAAATCCCTGCTGAAGTTAAAAATGTGGTAAATCCAGTAGTGTGGGCCAGTGGTATCCCAGAAAGATCCAAACGAGCAGAATCAGTGAGTATTGCACTCAAACCAGGAGCTACACCAGTAAGGCAAAAACAATACCCTTTAAAATTAGAGAACTGTAAGGGATTGGCATCTGTAATTGAAAAATTCCTGCAACATGGTCTATTAGTGCAATATGAGTCCAAATTCAACACCCCAATTCTAGCCATTAAGAAATCAGATGGTAAGAGTTATCGATTAGTACAAGATTTAAGAGCAATTAACAAAACTACCAAAGACATACACCCAGTAGTAGCCAATCCCTACACCCTTTTGACCACACTGACAGACAAATTAGGGTGGCTTACTGTTTTAGATGCCTTTTTCTGCATTCCTGTGCACAAAACCAGCCAGGAGCTCTTTGCTTTGGAGTGGGAAAACCCAAAGACAGGGAGGAAAACTCAGCTCACATGGACAGTTTTATCGCAAGATTACAAGAACAGCTCCACAATATTTGGAAACCAACTAGTAAAGGAATTAAAGGACTGGAGAGAACAGGAGCCAGAAGGAGTTATTCTTCAATATGCAGATAGCATCCTGATTGCAACCAAAACTAGAGATGATTGCTTACGACTTACCGTAAGGTTATTAAACTTTTTGGCATGGAGTGAGTACAAAGTTTCTAAAGACAAAGCACAGATTGCCAAAGAAACAGTAGTTTACTTGGGCCTTGAGATCTTAGGTGGACACCGGCAGCTCAGCAAAGAAAGAAAAGAAGCCATCTGTCGATTCCCAGAGCCTGATACTGTGAGAGAGATGCGAGCTTTCCTGGGAATGACAATTGAAGAAGTCTATTCCAGTCGATTGGACCTGAGAGATGTGCCCCTGGAAAATCCAGATTGGGAGCCTTTTACAGATGAGAGCAGCTTTATGAAAAATAGCAAAAAAAGACGGGTTATGCAGTAACCACGCAGGATAAGGTGATCGAGGCAAAGGCCCTGCCAGCAGATGTGTCATCTGAGAAAGGACTTCTGAATGCTCAAGGTGATCGAATCAAACATGCTGAACAGATACTTGCCCTCTTAGAGAGCATTAAAAAATGTGAAGAAGTAGTTATCATGCCTTGTAGAGATCACCAAAAAGGGAAAACCCCTCCAGAATTGGGAAACCACCTTGCTGATAAAGCAGCAAGAGGGATTGCAGAAAAAGGTATTCTCGCAGTAATTCCACAGAAAGAGATTAATTTGTCAAGGTTCATCCCAAATTATGACCAAGTAGACCACAAACTAATCCAGTTTCTTAGGGCTGAGATCACAGAAGGTAGGTGGGCTGTTACACCAGCAAATCAGGTTGTAGTCCCACCCCTAATCCTGCGAGAGCTGGCTCAAAGAGAACACAATAACACACATTTTGGTGTTGAAAACCTTCTGAAACAGCTAAAAATGTAGTAATAGGAAAGGGAATGATTGACATTATACAATCAGTAGTGAGCAAACGTGAAATCTGCTGTAAAAACAACCCTGACATGAGGAAAAGACTTGTATTAGGAGTAACAAAAGCAAGGGATCTTCCTGGAGATTACTGGCAAATAGATTTTGTGGAGTTACCATGCGAAGAGGGATAGCATCAGTCCCTATGAAGTAATATATAGCAGACCATATCAGATCCCACGTATTTTTGGTGAAATTCACATGAAGGGGAAACTTGATTTATAGAGATGCCTAATGGTTTTAGATTCCACTTTGCAGAAGCTCCAGATTTACGTCATGCTAACCAGACCCACAGGACTCGACACACCTGCACATCCATTCCAACCTGGAGACTGGGTCTGTGTTAAGTGGTGGGACAATGATCCTCTACAAGCCAGGTGGAGAGAACCATTCCAAGTTCTGCTGACCACTCTCACCACAGTCAAAATTGCTGGCAAAGAACCCTGGATTCACTATTCCAGAGTTAAGAGAGCTTCTGCTCCTGAAACAACTGAGAAAACAGAGACTGAGACTGATGCAGATGAAAACATGCTTTAAATGACTTCTCCTCTGTACTTAAAGAACTGCACACAATAATCATTATTCTTCTTTGCATGATACCTAACTGTACAAGACAATACTACTGTTAGATGTTTATTACTGGTGTTTAGTTTTTTTTGGTTTTTTGTGTTTGTTTGGTTTTTGTTTTTTATTGCAAGGTATTTATCTATGGTTAAATGTTCATTACTGCTAGCTGTTTACTTAGTTACTTAGTTAGTTACTTATTTGTTATTGAATACCTATTATTAGTAGATATTTAGGATAGAGACTCGACAAGGGAAAAGCCTTGTCAAGCCTCTAAAGGGGGGAAATGATGCCTTAAGTTTTAGTTTTCATGTTTGCAGATTCTGTGCTGCCTAGGGATGTAGTTCTGAGCCTCATATTAAGTGGCAGTAAGCTCTCTTCACAGAGTAGGTAGACAAAACAAATCCTTTTCCTGTGGAGAACCAAGGACACCTTTCAGGCTTAAAAGCATAAACAATGGTGGACTGAAAGGAGGAACAAGAAGGATGAGACCTCACAATCTGAAGCTGTAATTGGACAATTAAACCCCAATATGCAAATGGACCAAAACTTATAAAAGTGTGAGACCTCATGACTGGGAGGCCATTTTTTTTTTTTTTTGTGACTATTCTTGGTCCAGCAGGGGCACAGCCTTTGTTGGGCTCCTCTCCTGCCCAGGCTGGATTCTGGAGACCTTTCAATAAATACATACTTTATTCTCTAGCTCTGTCCAGTCTCTGTTTCAGGTCAGCCTTCCAAGGCATCACTAACACAGCCCCAGCGCAGCCTGAAATCCATCATCGTGACTGCTTCAGCCACCGTCTGGCAAAAACCATCAATGACCCTCTGCAGGCCCTGGGTGAGATATTAACTCTTTCCTTGCACAGATAGAAACTTGCAAAACACTGAATCATCTCTGAGTGAGAGAAACGGACAGAGTGAAGACACTTAGAGAAACAACATGAAGACACCAAGGTCAGTGAAGGAGGAGTCAAGTCCTAGATGGGAGGAGAATGAGGAGATGCCTAGTCTTAGGGTGAAATTCTTTTGTAAGGCCATGGTGATGAACTGTGATACACTAGAATATCACTTTAATTTGTGGAAACAGTATGTGGGGGGATAAAGTGTTCAAAATTGCAGACATGAGCAAAGGCATTTGTGCTGAATTAAGTGAATGTTGAAGTAGCTGTGATCTCATGAGAAGTTTGAACAGAGAGACGAGATGAAGATGAAGACTTGCTCCCAGGGAGAGAAGAAGAAGACCTTAGTTCCTGGAGATAAAAATTATTTCAGATAGAGTTTAAGAGAACCTTTGTTTTGAACAGCTTATCCTTAAAATAGTACCCCATGAGTTTTGACATGACCCATAAACACAGCTGTGGGAAGGCTACGTGGATAAGAGGGACTTCCCAAATGCAGATTCCCGGGTGGCTGCTATTTGTGGAAATTGAAGCCACAAGAGAACTGTTTCCTGTGGAGAAGTTTCCATGACAGCAAAAGAGACTCCTCTCCCTAAAAGAATTGATGAAAGACTATTTTAGAGGTGGTAAACTAACCTAAGTTCCAAGTTTTGTCTCTATATGTTGTCAGTGGGAAGGGAAAGAAAGTTCTAAGGGGAGGAGAGGTGTTTTGAAAGTTTTATTCTGATTCTTATTAAGTTTTTCCCCTTCTTAGAGTTTTGTTAATAATGTTTTTTCTACCCTTTAAGTCTGAGCTTGTTTTGCTCTTCTTCTAATTCTATCTCATGGCAGAAAAAGAGTAAATAATTCTAGTGGACACTCAACCCACCACATTATTTGGTGCATTGGCTGGGAAACGAAAATTGGAGAACCAAAACCGCTACACCTGTCCAGCTGAGAAGGGGGAATGATAGAGTGGCTTGGTGGGCATCTGGCATCCAGCCAAGGTCAACCCACCACAGCATTGGTAGCTGAGTTAGTTCAAGGAATTTTTTAATTGAAGAGTTTAGCACACTCTACTAGCTCAAGTTTTGCAACAATGTTTCTCTCAGGACACAAGGATGTTGAACAGATGGTGTGGGGCAGGCTTACACTGCTTCCCTAGGACACAGCTGTTCAAAATAACATGTGAAAAAGCAGGAGATGCTCTCTGAAGGTTTCACTGAAAATCCCTTCCAGCATGCAAGAGAAAGAATATTTTGGCAGCATATGGAACCCATATAGCTACATAATCCTCAGTGTCAATCTACTCACAGTGCTATAGCCTGAATATAGATTTAAAGTTCCGTAATGCCTGCCATTTATAAACACTTTAAGATGCCTGTAAAACCAATTCTTCATCAGCAATAGCATTCTGACATGAGTAGTTTGCAGGACTGCTATAGCAGTATCTACCACAGCTGACAGTCTTCACTGAAGTTAACTCCAGAGGATCATGGGGTCTCAATGCCAGATGAGGTGGGGGTGCAGATGGGGCTTGGGGCCAGACCGCAGATGTTGGCCTCTCCAGGCCCTGCTGGCTTGCTGCCTCTTGCAGCCCTCTGTGGGATGACTTAGAAGTTCTCAGAGGCAGCCTTACACCAGCATTCACACTGACCCTTATCACCCTGATCCAAGACATGTTAATTATAGGAGCAAGAGAGATGCCGCAGATCAGTTCTGTTCAAGACCGCAGGCTGCCACTTCCCCATGCATCTGGTCTCAGCTATGTTCTGAGGATACTCCAACACTGCTCAACACACAGGAGCCAAAACACAAAGTAGCACTTTGATAGTATCCATGCCTTTGAGCCCAAGCCAGTGATCACAGCTACAGATAATAACAGCTCACATGAATGACATTTCTTTTATAGCCAAATGAGATCCATTGGAGGTAGATTTCAGCAGTTCACTAACCATTCCAGGTATGCTAACTAGCAAGCCCTCACCATTTGAAGCAGTTTTGTCAAGAACACAACAAAAAACAGCAACATAGCATTTGAAGCTGCTGAATACCCAAGCACACATTTATGTTGCTGGAACAGTTTCCATAAAAAGGAAACTGCCTTGTTAGGATTCCAACAGGCATGTACAATCTTGTACAACCTAATATCTTTTTAAGGTGAAGTTAACCTTACTAATGTTAGATTATGTTCACAGACTATTCTGGTTTTATTCATAATTTTCATTAGTTTACCCAGTTTCTCCTTTAACCATCTGGGAGATGATGACTAGAAGAAGCCATCACTGCACTCAGGAGAATTTCCTCATGTGATCAGGTCATCAGTATGTGGACAAGCAGATATTCAGCAATACAAGGATATAGGGGGAAACAAGAATGTGAGAAGCTTCCCTCTTACAACAATCAATGTTACATGATTGGAAATTCAAGCAGGGCAGCACTGCATTAGAGCCTGGATGGGTAAAGGTGTCATGGGGCTTGATGAAATCAGCCCAAGGTTTTAGGAATCGCTGTAGTCAAGGGGCGACCCTTTCCCCGTGTTCATTCATGGTTTGAAGTAGACACAAAGAAAGCCTGCAGAAGACCTGTGATAAGAAAACAGAGCTGCACCAAACAGAGCATTTTTGAAAGACCTTTAACTCCTCAAAGTATTCAAGCAGTAGTCCTGGCAGGCTGATGTTTGTCTAGGATATCCAAAAGTTTAGCAGGGATTTGATTGGCCTACACTAAAAAATTGAGTTTTGAGCCAAAACAAGCCTTCAGTTTTCAAATACAGCCATGAAATTTGGTAATTTTGAACCAATTGTATGAAATTAAATGAAATGATGAAATGCTGCTTCTCAGTCTTTGCAGCAGCACTATTAAACTGTCTCAAGCTGCTCATGGCAGCACTTCCTCTAGTGTTTTGGTCCTTGACAACTTTAAATCTCTTCAAGCAGCCCATGCTCAGCATCATGAAGAAAATGCTTTCAAGCTAGGGAGTGCTTCTTTCTAAAATCATTTATATAAAATCATTCTCCTTCTGAACCTACTATATAGTTGTACCATGATCCAGTCATGGACTTGATGGCCCAGTGTTACACTCTGAACATCACTCATACATGCACTGAACTAAGGGCCTCTTCAAATTGACTAGCAGACATTAAGTCAAAAGGTATCAGTTCACTCTGGTCCTAGGGTGGCAAGGCTGTGCATGACTCCTCCTGAAGCTGAACTCCAGATCTGGTTCTTTCTGCAGTTGGAGCACCCCAAGTCCAAACCCCTTTATCATAGGCTGACTGCTGCAGGAGACTTTTCCCCAACATTTCTTGTCTCATCACACAATTTTGTAGGATATACTCAAATTCAAAATGTACTTGAAAGGTGTACAAACAACTAATTGTCTAAGTATCCCAGTACAGCAACACTCCACACACCAGTTTAGGGGATCCAAGAATCCCCTAAAACTGCCAATGCTCATGACATGATGCTTCAGCTGGGGCTGCTTGCTGCACTTGCAGGTATGAGAAAGGCTCCATCCCTGTCTACAGAAACAAATTTCCTACAACATTTAGATTTAACTCTGCAACCATGAACCTGGCATTTAAACACAAACAGCTAACTAGTTATGGCTAGAGATGTTTAGTACCTTCAATACTTCCAGAAGTTTAAGGACATAGGAAACCTTTTCACATACCTGAGAAAAAAATATATTAACTTCAGAAACACTTTACCTCATAAATGTTGGGGTGCCACATTTTGGTCAGGAATCTGAAGGTAGGTGGTGAATATGGATAGTCGATAGGAAATTTAATGTGAGCCTGGAAAATAAAGCAAAATATTTTAATTATGAAACAGAACAAAGAAATCAACAAGCAACCATTGCAGTGAAAACATGGAAAAAAAATTCCATTAAGTCCATTAGTTTGTTTTATATATCAGTGCCCATGTGGACCCACAGTATAACACTATACAATTTCTTATGAGGAAAATACTAACTGAACCAGAAAAATCTAAACACCAGACTTTACTTGGGTTGGTAACACTCAGAAAACAAGCCATAAGGCATTTGCCAAGTCCCAATTCAAGCAGTACTATCCAACAGCTGTTGTTCAACAGGATAAACTAGATTTGAAAAGCTAGAACTCAAGATATAATTGCGCTCTTGCTAGGTTCAAAACACTTGCAGGATAAGAACACTTGTTAAGGTGAAAAGACCTGTTCTACATTTTCCAGTGCAAAGGTTTTTAATTACTCTTTCTGTGTGGGAAAAAAAAAATTATTTAATACCTGTTCAATTGAGATCTAAAGGGTTGGGGGGTTTTTGCCTTTCTTGTGCGAGTTAAACTGGTTGTCCTAGGGTGACTTTATGATGCTGTATTGTATCCCCTACGGTCTGCATTTTGCCAGATATAAGTCCTGTGCTTTTAAGCGAGCTCAAAGAGAGAAGAGGGGGAAAGCGGTGGAAATTCCTTTCGCTGCTTATGTTTAAAAACAGAGATAAGGGTCTCGGTTTTTCTTCCTGCTCTCAGCCCTGCAGCAGGGAAGAGAGACGGAGAGTTCCTCTTTGCTTTTAGCTAGTTTTTCTAGTAGCTAAGGCAAAAAGGTTTTCATGGGACTGTGGCTTCTTCTTCTGGAACTGTTCAGCTTTTCTCCGGTCTGGAACACCATCGCCTGGGGCCCCCTCCCACACCCCACTGGCCCGGAACGCTGCATCCCAGCACCAGAGAGAGAAAAAGCCAAGCTGCATCCACAGGACTCTCTGAACCACAGAAGGACTCTGAATTTACCATTTCTTCAGAGCAGTGAGAGGTTTTATTATTTCACATTATTCATTCTATTCATGCCTGTGAACACCCTGCTTGTTAAATAAACAGTTCTTTTTTCCACAGGAATTTTTTCTGAACCTCGTGTGAGGGAGGCGTTGCTGAAATCTGCCTTCTTCAGAGGAGACACCCTTTTGGGATGTTTCCTTCTAAATTTGTCTCAAACCGGGACACTGGTCCATCTACTTGTGTTCCTAATACTACATTTCTTGCCACCAAAAGCATTTTCCAAGTCTGAATACCATCTGTTTGTTAAAAAAATCAGCATAACTTGATGAACCAAATATTAATGGGCAATGACAGCAAAATTACCTTCCAGTGCCTCTGAGGTTAGTAGGCAGATGTAGGGCAAGACTCTCAGAGCCAAGTCAGTTGTGGGAAGACTGGAGAGATCCCAGCACTGAATATTAACTTCCTTGTGCTGTCCTGCCATTCACAGCAGTCAGAAGAGCCAGACAGTAGGAAAGCAAGCTGTATCTGGACTGATTAATGCCAAAAATGTTCCCCTCAAAGGAGGACTGGCAGACCACTTTCTGCATTGTTGAGCACAGATTCTTCCCTTGGCACTGCTCAATCCGCCAAGAAAGTCCCACCAGTCTAATGTGCCATCTCCAGAGAAGCATCTCCTGGCACCTGCACCACAGCTAGGCTCACAATCAACTGAGAATACAAAAAGAGACCCCAAAAGCAGGTCACATACAATGAGAGCAGAATCCTGGGTCACCCTCTTCCACTTAAGTGCCTAACCATGCAACTTGGATGCAGGGTGCTGACCTTGTTCAACAGGACAAGCTATGGGAAGTTTTATTCCCAGAAACAGGAGCAGGCAAACATTGGATTAGAGCCATTGAGAACCTGGCTACCGTTTTACTTAGACTGGCATATGCTTTTTCCTTGCAACCCAAATTTTATGAGGCCAGAGTGCCAAATACACAGGAAAAGGTTTTTCTGTTCACCTTTATGAAACAAATTCAGAAGCTCATGTGGCTTTACAGTCTGTACATGTCTGCTCATGATACTGACTCTATGTGGGTATGTTACAGCAGCACTGAGTCCTTGCCTCAGTCATTTGCCACAGCACCCTCACAACTAAAAGATTTATGATCTGCATAAACAATCCTAACCTACAGTTCAAGGTCAGTTACACAAATGGCATGGCTCCAAGAGTAGCAAACGAATGCCTCTTGTCACCACACCACCACAGAAGAGAGCGGCTATGGCTATGGCAGAAAGGACATGACTAGCTCTACATGTCACCCTACAATGGGAGCAGAGCAGAGATTTACCCAGGGCAGAACAGCAGAACACATTCACTTCAGCTCAAGTGCTTGCATTGTGTAAGCTGCAGACTCCTCCAGTGTGACAGCTAGTCTTTAGCTAAGACAAAATAAATCTGGTCATGACAAGTTCCAGTTCGGCTGACCTGGCTTGTTCTACAAGTCCGTAGGTGAATAAGAGAGCTCGTGCAGAGACCTCAGCCAATCATAGACAGTCCAGAGAGCAAATGTATCATTGGTCAAGGAGCTGGGCAGGGCTAAGACTCAGACCAATCAGTGTCTAGATCCGTGAGTTTTGAACTCCCTATATAAGAGATTTCCGAACAACAAAACAGGCTGTTTTTCTCATGATCAAGAGGACTCAAGTCATAATTTCTGTCTTCCAACATACTACTGTTGCATAATACTCCGGACCACTGGGGTTTTCCCAGGAAAGCCTGCTCCTGTGCTTACATGCAGTTTCATGAGATCCAACACATAATAAATCAATCCAAGAACTGAGATTAAAAATGCAAGAGACAACAAAACTCAGGGTTGAGCTAATTGTAAGTTTTCTTGGCAGAACCTGTGCCTTCTACACAGGTATAGCTCCTAGGTGAACAAAAAAAAAAAAGATGAAGCAGCAGCCATGATTGCAGGTCAGTTTTTTCAATAAAAAGCCCAATTCTATGTTGAGACAAAAAGATCAAATTGGGCAATAAGTTTCTGGGTTTTTTTTAAGTAAAGCAGTAGCTCACAGAACCATTTACATCCCACAATTTCACTGATGTAAGGCAAATCAGCTATCTGAGCTTAATTCAGCCAGACTACTAGGTACTAGAGAGTGTCAGAGTTTTAGGCCAGCTTGTTGTTAGGTCAGTTACAGTGAGACAAACAAATTGAGGAGGAGGAAAGATGCAACTCAGTCCCCCACCTACAAGTACCCAACCATTACTGCATTCCCTTTATGTTTAACTCCTCTAGCTGAGCTTAAACTGAAGAAATCTTATTTTGGTGTCCTGATTTTAGCTGCCTGCTCACCATAGCTCTTTGACACCACTGAACACACTCAGTAGGCAAGGAGGTAGAGATGACAGTCATCAACCTGTCCCCCCTTCCCCAGTTTATAACTATCATGCTTATAGTCCCTAGAAAAAGAATAAACTCCCCTGATGTTATACTCAACACGATACAAAAGGGTTAGTTCAATTTTTACTGTGCCTGTGAAACTTTTAGCAGAGAAACAAGGCCTGTGAAAGCTGCTTCCAGCAAGGACAGTTGGGAGATAAGAAGACATTTGGCCCAAGAATGCAGTGATAAACAAAACAAAGGACTGAATCTCTGGGAACATGGGGTGGGATTTATGATAATAGGTAAATTGTACTATGCATGTAGCAACTGTATACAAGTAACCCTCTTGTAGAATTGTGTCCATGTTAGATTAGAATCCCCTGCATGCACCTCAGGCCTGAATAAATGATGCCCTCTTTAACACAATTTTAATGTTGAAGAGTCTGATTGCGCTATTTCAGATATTTGGTAAAAAATAGATCATCCTGGAAGAAAATTCAGCCCTTTATGGGCATTTACAGCTACTGCACAAGAACTTCAACTTTTAAGTTACACTATGACAAGTATTTTCAGAATATTGCTACCAGGACAGTCACTTTGTTTCCTCTTTTACTGCCTTACTTCCTGGCATCCTCATTAGTGCTTGTACTTCAGATTTGCTATTTTTCTTCTATTTGGATAGGGCAAAGCCATAGTGAAATCTATATATGTCAGAAAAACATAAGTCTTACTAGATACAATGCTGTTTGACTGAAAATACAAACCTAAATGTTTCTACCTGAAACACAGGATTCCTTTAACATAAGCACCTTAATATACAACCACCTTAATATAAAGTATAGATTAATAAAAATTAAGTGTTTAGCTTCTGCAGAACAAGCTGCTTTTGCAAGACAAGAAGCCTAGCCCTGGAAGGGGCTATGATGATAAGAGAATGCTAGATGCTATGCCTAAACCTAACTGCTTTTGAAAAAAACAAACCCAAGTGGACTAAGATGAAAAGAAAAAGGAATGTGAGCTAATGTGTCTAACTGCTTTTCTGCAGAACAAGGGCTTAGTCCCTGTGGGCTAAGTGATAAGAAGGAAGAAGCATGCTAACTGCTGTTTTAATGACAAATGGGAGAGCTGTCACAAAGGGTAGAAAAATGTAATTTTTATATGCAATAGAGAATAGGAGCATAATCAATACGCAATTATAGATGAAGTATAGCTAATACAGCAAACAAAGTGTGTAATAGTAAAATTAAGTGCGTATTAGCAAAATAGGTGTGATGAATGTATTAGATAAGAATAGGGCACCGTGTTTGCAACCCTAAGATAAGGAAACCATGTTGCAGACAGGTAAAAGATGTTATAAAAGAAAGGCCTTATAAAATATGGATTAGGCCCTGCTACTTTAGTTAAGTGCAGATAACTTGCAAGTTCTCATACGAAACAATCTTGGGTATGAAAAGTTGGTTTACACAGCAATCTATTCTTGGGGAAAAAAATAAGTGCACCTGCATAAAGATTAGATCTGTTCCATGAGAATCCACAAAGGAAAAATGTAAACAACCTGAACCTGAACAGTGTGAGTCATTCAGGAACAAAGGGGTGGAACTTCCTGAGTTGCTGAGTGGCCCATTATAAGAGGTCCCTAGGGAGCGCGGCGAACAGGAGCGGGCAAACAGGGGCGTGGCCAAAGCAGTTTGCTCAGCAGTTCGCGCAGGCAGGGCAAGCAGGCAGGGTTGCTAGTTCTCTTGCTGGTAAGGAGTACTGTGTGTTGTGTTGTTTGAGGTGTTTCTACTGGCCAGTTGGTCTTGGGGTTTCTGTTAGTAATGGTGTCAACACGGTCAAAAACTGTGGTTGGTACTAGTGTATGTAACCAAGTGGAGCCCTCCAAAAAGGATGTGTCTGTACAGACCCATTCCTGCCCAGAGTGTTTGAGCTTATCGGTTGTTTCAGGGGATGTTGTGAAGGAGGAGTGCCTGAGGTGTGAACAAGTGAATGAAATCCTTTCACTGGTGGCCGAGCTTAGGGAGGAAGTTGAACGATTAAGGAGTATCAGGGAAAGTGAAAAGGAAATAGACTGGTGGAGTTCAGCCCTTCCATCTTTAAGGGAGGCCCATCTGAACTCAGAGGACCCATATGCCTCTCACTCTCAGGCAATAGAAGAGCACCTAGTAGATGAAGGGGAGTGGAAAAGGGTCCCTGCTCGGGGAGGTAATAATAAAAACTCCTTCCAACCCCCATCCCCTAGCCAGGTGCCACTTCAGAATAGGTATGAAGCCCTGGATCTAGAGAGCCAGCCAGATGATTTAGATGATTTAGAGGGAAATTATCTGCCCAGTAAGCCTCCCAATTTTGATTCATCTGTAAGATGGATCTCCACCTCTAACATCAAGAAGAAAAGAAGGGTAATTGTAGTGGGTGACTCCCTTCTGAGGGGAACAGAGGGCCCCATATGTCTCCTGGACCCATCCCACAGGGAAGTCTGCTGCCTTCCTATGGCCTGGATAAAGGATATTACTAAGAGACTTCCTGGGCTGATTCAGCCCACTGATTATTACCCACTGCTGGTACTCCAGGCTGGCAATGATGAGATTGAAAAGAGGAGTGTCAAGGCAATTAAAAGGGACTTTAGGGCATTGGGTCATGTGGTTGATAAGACAGGGACCCAGGTAGTGTTTTGCTCAGTCCCTTTGGTGGCAGAGGAGAATGATGGAAGAAACAGGAGAACTCACAGTGTTAACAAGTGGCTTAAGGGCTGGTGTCATCGACAAAATTTCGGATTCTTTGATCATGGGGCAACTTTTATGGCACCTGCTCTGTTAGAACCAGATGGGATACATCTCTCTGTTAAGGGTAGAAGGTTCTTAGCTCAGGAACTGGCAGACCTCGTTGAGAGGGCTTTAAACTAGGTTGGAAGGGGGAAGGGGATGCAACTGGGCTGCCTGGAAGCAGGCCCAAGGGTGCTAAGCCTGAGTTAAGGGTGAAATCAGTAGACCAGCTGAAGTGCATGTATACCAATGCACACAGCATGGGTAACAAACAGGAAGAGCTGGAGGTCATGGTGCAACAGCATAGCTATGATGTAGTCGCCATCACAGAAACATGGTGACATGACTCACATAGCTGGAGCACTGCACTTGATGGCTACAAGCTCTTTAGAAGAGACAGGAAAGGGAGAAGAGGTGGAGGGGTGGCCCTTTATATTAAGAAGGCTTTTGACGCCATAGGTATTGAAACAAATGATGATGGAGTTGAATGCCTATGGGTAAGAATTAAGGGGAAAGCCAAAAAGGCTGACATCCTACTGGGAGTCTGTTATCGTCCACCCAACCAGGAGGAAGAGGTGGACAACTTAGTCTATAAGCAGCTGGAGAATGTTTCACAATCATCAGCCCTTGTTCTTGTAGGTGATTTTAACCTACCAGACATCTGCTGGGAACTTAATACAGCAGAAAAGAGACAGTCCAGGAAATTTTTAGAGTGCATGGATGATAACTTTTTGTCGCAGCTGGTAGGTGAGCCCACCAGGGGAGGGACTATGTTGGATCTGTTGTTCACAAATAGAGATGGGCTGGTGGGAGATGTGGTGGTTGGAGGATGACTGGGGCAGAGTGATCATGAAATGATAGCGTTCTCGATAATTGGTGAAATCAGGAGATACACCAATAAGACTCTTACATTGGACTTCCGGAGGGCAGACTTTGGCCTATTTAAAAGACTTATTCAGAGAGTTCCTTGGGAAGCAGCCCTTAAAGACAAAAGAGTTCAGGAAAGCTGGGTGTTTTTCAAAACAGATTTTGAGGGCACAGGAACAGACTGTCCCTGTGTGCCAAAAGAGTAGTCGAAGAGGCAAACACCCAGACTGGATAAATAAGAAGGTTTTGGATGAAGTCAGGAATAAAAAGAGGATGTATCATTTTTGGAAGGAGGGTCAGGTCCCTCAGGAAGTATTTAAGGAAGCTGCTAGAGAATGTAGGAAAAAAATTAGGGAGGCCAAAGCTCAGTTTGAACTCAAAATGGTGACTTCTGTAAAAGACAATAAGAAATGTTTCTACAAATATATTAATGATAAAAGAAAAGGCAAGGCCAACCTTTGCTCCCTATTGGATGAGGGAGGGAACTTAGTAACTGCTGATGAGGACAAGGCAGAAGTACTTAATGCCGCCTTTGCCTCAGTTTTCAGTGAGAAGACAACTTGCCTTCAGGACAACTGTCCTCCTGGGTTGGTTGATGGTGTCAGGGAACAGAATAGTCCCCCCATTATCCAAGAGGAGGCAGTCAGAGAACTGCTAAGATGCTTGAATACTCATAAATCTATGGGCCCAGACGGGATCCATCCCAGGGTGATGAGGGAGCTGGCAGATGAGCTTGCAAAGCCGCTCTCCATCATTTCCCAACAGTCCTGGCTCACTGGTGAGGTTCTGGACGATTGGAAACTGGCCAATGTGACACCCATTCACAAAAAGGGTGGGAAGGAGGATCCTGGTAATTATAGACCAGTCAGTCTGACCTCAGTACCTGGCAAGATAATGGAACAGTTTATACTGCGTGTCATCACGCAGCACCTACAGGATGGCCAGGGTCTCAGGCCCAGCCAGCACGGGTTTAGGAGAGGTAGGTCATGTTTGACCAACCTGATCTCCTTTTATGACCAGGTGACCCGCCTGGTAGATGCAGGAAGGGCTGTGGATGTTGTCTATTTGGACTTGAGCAAGGCTTCTGACACTGTCTCCCACAGCATACTCCTGGATAAGCTGGCAGCCCGGGGCTTGGACAGGAGCACTCTTTGCTGGGTTAGGAACTGGCTGGATGGCCAGGCCCAGAGAGTGGTGGGGAATAGTGCTGCATCCAGCTGGTGGCCAGTCACCAGTCGTGTCCCTCAGGGGTCTGTGCTGGGGCCAGTTCTGTTCAATATTTTCTTTGATGACATGGATGAGGCTATTGAATCTTTCATTAGTAAATTTGCGGACGACACTAAGCTGGGAGTGTGTGTCGACCACTTGGAAGATAGGATGGCTCTGCAGAGAGACCTGGAACGGTTGGATCGATGGGCAGAGTCTTATAAAATGAAGTTTAATGAGTCCAAGTGTCGGGTCCTGCACTTTGGTCACAATAACCCCCTGCAGCATTATAGGCTGGGGATGGTGTGGCTGGACAGTGCCCAGGAGGAAAGGGACCTGGGGGTTCTAGTCAGCAGCTGGCTGAACATGAGCCAGCAGTGTGCCCTGGTGGCTGAGAGCCAATGGCATCCTGGCCTGTATCAGGAATGGTGTGGCCAGCAGGAGCAGGGAGGTCATTCTTCCCCTGTACTCAGCACTGGTGAGACCACACCTTGAGTATTGTGTCCAGTTCTGGGCCCCTCAGTTTAGGAAGGACATTGAGATGCTTGAATGTGTCCAGAGGAGGGCAACAAAGCTGGCGAAGGGCTTGGAAAACAAGCCATATGAAGAATGTCTGAGGGAGCTGGGGTTGTTTAGCCTGGAGAAAAGGAGACTCAGAGGTGACTTTATCACTCTCTATAACTTCCTGAAGGGTGGTTGTAGTCTGATGGGGGTTGGTCTCTTTCTCCAGGCAGCAACTGGCAGAACGAGAGGACACAGTCTTAAGCTGCGTCAGGGGAAATAGAGGTTGGATCTTAGGAAGAAATTTTTCACTGAAAGGGTGATTAAATACTGGAATGGTTTGCCTGGGGAGGTGGTGGAGTCACCATCCCTGGATGTGTTTAAAAAGAGACTAGATGTGGCACTTGGTGCCATGATCTAGTTGAGGGTTAGGACTGGGTTGGACTCGATGATCTTAAAGGTCTCTTCCAACCTACACATTCTGTGATTCTGTGATTCTGTGAACCTTAGCATGTACACACAAATCACCTTCCAACCAATAAATGAAGTAGTAAGAAAACTACCAACCAAAGGGTGTTGCACACGAGGTCTGTGAAAACTGTATAAAATGAGTTATGTGAATAAAGAATTGGCTTTTCCTGCATGAAGAAAATGAAGTCTTGGCTGACTTATTTCAACAAAACCACAAGTTATGTAAGACCCCAACCCTTAAGACTGTAACTTTTAGATAAATGAATGAAATAAGGGTGGTTGCCAAACTTGTAAGCTTATATAAATAACCTCTGTAAGATGAGCACAATGGACACGCACATGGAGCTGTGCTGTTAAACCCTGCATGCTGCATGCTCCCCCCGGCCAGGGCAATAAAAGTGTGCTTTATTTTACAGTACCTTACTGTGGAGTAGATTCCTTTGAATCAACCAACCACTGAATTAAATCTTGATTCAGTCACTGTGAATAACTGCTACAGTGACTTGACACATATATTAATATCATCTCCCTCTCAGCAGGGAGCACTAACACAGGCAGGACTACATCCTAGCTTCAGCTGTCAAGAAATTCAGTAGTTATTCCAGCCTAGTTGTATATCTTTCTTTGTAACAGGCATAACCAGGCTCCTCACTGTGCACATCGCCACTTTCCATAGCTGCATGCCTTATGATGGCTCCTGACAGCATGCTGCTAACTACACCACACATTTAACACACAAGAAAACCAACAAGAACAGGAACTACTACTACTATCTAATCCCAAAAACTTCCCTTTAATGCTTCTAGTGTATCAAACATACAAATCATCTAATGGATGCTCCTCTTCCACATTAAGCCGGGATTAGTGCATTCAGTATTAAATACTATGTGCCAGAAAAAACATTCAGTAAGTACTAGCAGCCTGTTTCTTACATCAATGAGATAGGTTTAAAGCACCTTGATATCGTGCAGTTTCAGAACCTGCAAAGCAGCATTATAGCTAGCCACACTGTGTTGTTGACTATTTGACAAAGTAAAAATGAATGTAGAACCAACACTGTTATATCAGCTTCAACTATTATGACTTAGGTCCAAAGTAATTTCTTGTGCCAGAGCTGGGCATTTAGTCCCAGATCTGGGTTCATTTCCCAGCAGCACCATAACAATATTTATTGACATTCATTGTGCTTTTAGAGAATTAGGACCACATCTCTGATCCAAGTTAGAAAATGAGTGACCAGATAAATCCTGTGAGTCCTGAAAACTCCCTTGATGCTGCAGTGGACATATGAACACTAACAGCAGCAAACCCCTATATTATCTGCACTGTTAAATAAGGAATTTAAATCAAAACCTGAATGTGAAGAGTGAACTAGATCTCATAAAAAGGATGTGAAGCTTATAAACAAGAAATAAAATAGAGCCACAAGTCAGTGGGGCAAAGATGAGTCAAGAAGTGAGGTTAACTTACACAGACTGGTTTGACAAGGAGAAACCCATTCTTGTTTCACACTAATATCTTGTATACACTTCCTAATTCAGTTATCTGGGTCATTACTGATGCCTTAATGTGGGTCTGAGAGAATTTTAGCCTGCTTAGCAGCTGCTACATTTTCCCAAGGAAAAGTTTCTCAAGAAAGCTTTTTCTCAAAACAATCTTGGTAAACAACTATCCTTTCTCAAAACAATCTTTGTCCAGCTGGTGTTTTCTGTTTCTCTAGTTTAACCAATGGTATTAGAGAGGTGTCGTTCCTATTCACCAATCATGTTAAGTCTGTATTGGAACACCTTATAAAAGGTAGTAAGAATTAGACAATAAAAAGCCTTCTTTTTCTATACTTTTGCCTTCTGAATTATTTGGAATCTTTCGTGTCCTACAGCAACACCTTAAGTTTTAGCTTTCATGTTTTCCAGATTCTGTGCTGCCTAGGTGTGTAGTTCTGAGCCTCATATTAAGTGCTAGTAAGCTCTATTCACAGAGTAGGTAGACAAAGCAAATCCTTTTTCTGCTGAAGACCAAGGACAATGAGTACAACTTTCAGACCCAAAAGCATGAACAATGGTGGACTGAAGAGAGAAACAAGATGAGACCTCACAGCCTGAAGCTGTAATTGGACAATTAAACCCCAATATGCAAATGGACCAAAACTTATAAAAGTGTAAGACTTCGTGACCGGTTGTCCATTTTGTGACCATTTTAATTCCACCTTGGGTGTAGCCCTGGTCAGGCCCTTGTCTTGCCCAAGGTGTACCCTAAAGGCCTTTCAATAAATATCTATTTTATTCTCTAGCTCTGTCCAGTCTCTGTTTCAGGTCAGCCTTCCCAAGGCATCATTACTAAAAGTGGTCGCTTCCAAGGAAGACTCTTCTCATATAAATTTTTTCCATTTACCCAAACTTCTTTAAACAGTAAGTTGCTATTAAATATTTCTCTGCTGTGCTGGTTTTGGCTGGGATAGAGTTAATTTTCTTCATAGTGGCTAGTATGGGCTAGTATATTTTGGATTTGTGCTGAACACAGTGTTGATAATATAGAGATATTTTTTGTTGTTGCTGAGCAGGGCTTGCACAGAGCCAAGGCCTTTTTTTCTTCTCACACCACCTTACCAGTGCACAAGAAGCTGGGAGGGGACACAGGTGGGGCAGGTGACCCCAACAGACCAAAGGGATATTTCTGACCAAATGGCATCATGCTAAGTATATAAGATGGGAGAAGAAGGAGAAGGGGGAGGACATTTAGAGTGATGGCATTTGTCTTCACAAGTCACCATTACACATGACAGAGCCCTGATTTCCTGGGGATGACTGAACACCTGACTGCCCATGGGAAGCAGTGAACAAATTCCTTGGTTTGCTTTGCTTGAGTGTGCAGCTTTTGCTTTCCCTATTTAACTGCCTTTATCTCAACCCGTGAGTTTTCTCACTTTTACCCCTCCAGTTCTCTCCCCAATCCCACTGGTGGGGGAGAGAGCAAGCAGCTGCATGGGGCTTGGTTGCTGGCTGGGGTTAAACCATGACACTGTCCATGTAGCTATGTTCATAAAGCTGGGACATTAAGTCACTCAACCCAAACCAAAGCAGTAAGCCTGAAATATGAAAGTCAAAGTTACAATTACACCTTTAAAGAAAGTGCTTTCACCCACATATTCATCTTGTTGCTCCTTAGATCTGAAATCAGGACTAACAATAGACATGAAGACAGGGTTGAGCTGAATGATGAGGAATTTAGTACAGCCCTGTTAAGCTGGTTTGCATTCAAGCTCTTATGATCTCGTACATTCACATTCCTGTTGCCTGGGCCATCTCTCAAGGTATCCAAGTAAATAAAACTGCTCTGAACAAGCAGTGCCGGCAAACCAAACAATTTTTTAAAACATTACTCAAAAGGATTTTTTTTTTAATATTGCTTCCCTTCGATAACCTAGAAGTTCAGTTGGGAGGTGCTAGCCTTAATGACAATAAGACTAAACAATATTTAGGAATGTGTTTAGAAGGTTAGCTTATTGTTCCTAAATATAGGGAAGGAAGAAAGGAAAAATACTAGAAGCTACAGTCATGCTTTAGCAATCTACAAATCTACAAATATATGAAAAATATAAAAAGCTAAACATTTTAGGTATCACCTCCCACTGATCTGGGCTGGAAGCAGGACATGCATTTAGGATCTCAAGCAGTTCAGCAGTTAGAGAAGAAATTTCCTTCTTGCACTGCATTTTACTACAAGGACGGTCCATGGTATTGTCCAGTTAATTCTTCTGCTCAGTTTGAACAATGCAACAACCACTCTGGCTCTGCCTAGAAGCATGCATTGTCAGTGTTCTCAAATCAGGAAGCATCCAGCTTCAGACGAGGCAGCTGTAATGCTCCTGTGTAGAGAACTTGCTGGGGACAGAAAGCTGGGGACAAGGCTGAATGTTGAATAAGAAGTTTCCCTTAGGCAGAGAGGCCACCTGAACACTTCTGAAGCTGTTTATCTCCCTGGTTGCACAAGCAAGCACAGTCCCACCAGCACAGAGCCAGATGTACCGGTCAGTCCTGTAGTGCCCATGGTTTGACAGAGAGGTTTTTTTCCTGCCTCAGCAATATGTTCCAGGGTGATAATGGCAAAGCAAGAGCATTTCCACACAGGTCTACACTTCTGAACTCCTTAGTATAAACCATTAAGACACAGAACTGTTACTTTGACAATTTTTTCCTTAAACTTAAGTATGACGGCACCAGCTGGACTGTGGGCCACACTGAGAGGAGGAGGGAATTGGCTACAGAGAGTGGATGCCAGCCATTCCCCGACAAAAATTAAGGCAGGTAGCTATTGGCCAGTGAGCTGGGAGGTAACCAAATCATAGCCAATCACCTTCGAACATGGAGTCTTTTGCAAAGCCTATATAAGAGCTGTGCACGCCATTAAAATCTCTCTCTGCCACATGAACTTCCGATGTTGTGTCATCTCTCTATCTCCCCCCGACCATGACATTTGGGGCACCCCGACGTGATAACTAAGCCATGAGAAAAGACAGGAGATGGCACACCAGAGAGGGACAGCCGAGAGCTGTGAGGAAAATACAGCCAGAGCTGCAAAAGAAAAGTGGCCAGAGCTGTGAGAGAAAAACAGCCTGGAGAGCTGTGTCAGGAAGGTAGCAGGGGAGCTGCCAACAGCCGAGGAGCTGTGATCGTCCAGACAAGGACATAAAAAGGGTGAGCCACTGCTGGGGACATGGGTGGTCAAAGCTATAGTGAATATTTGGACTCTGATTTTAAGTAAAAGAGGGGTTGAGCATGATGAAGAGGCTCTAGAGACTTTACTACAGTTTTGCAAGAGCCAAGGTGTAGAAATCACCATAGATGCTGCCTTTAATGTTAAAATCTGGGAACAAGTCGGCCAATTGATTTTTGACTCTGCCTCTAGAGGCAACGAAATTGCTATAAGTGTTTTAACTACCTGGAGGATATTAATGGACATGTTAAAATTGATAAAAGCCAAGAGAAATGCAAAAGCAGCTGCAAAGATGTGAATGCCACTCACCCAAGATGGCGAATGCCACATGCTGTGGACACCAGTCCCCCAAGATGGCAGCCACGTGGTGCGGGAGTCACCTGCTCAAGATGGCAGGGTTTACACGCTGCAGGTACAGTCTGTCAAAACATCCCAAGATGGTGGAGCACAGGGGTGTGATGGTTTAGTTTGAAACCAGGCAGAAACACCAATCATGTAATGGTTTCACGTTCGCCTGTCTCTGACAAATTTAGTGCAGTGGCCTGAGTGTTTACTCTTTTCCCTCTGTGAGATAGGATTAGGAGAAAAGCAAAGCAAGCCCAAATCTTAAAGGGTACAAAGATAGATTTATTAACACACACTAAAAGAAGAAAATGAGAATCAAAATGAAACTTTCAAAACACTCCTCCTCCCCCACCAGCTTCTTTTCCCAGTAACAACATAGACAAAACTTAGAACTCTTAGGCAGTTACCACCCATAAAATATTCTTTCATCAGTTCATTTAGAGAGAGAAATCTCTTTAGTTTACCATGGAATTTCCCCTACTGACAACCTAAAACAGTTTTCTTGTGGGTTTTAACTGTTGCAAAAACAGCTGACCGGGAACCTGCTTTTGTGAAGTCCCTCCCATCAGCAGCTTTCCCAAGCTGCATATGGATCATGGACACTTTGGGGTGTCATTTTAAAATTAGCAACTCCAAAGGCAAAGAATTTTCTTCATCTCATGGGACAGAGATTTCTTACCACTTTCAGCCTAGGCATCTTCTCATCTCTTCCATCTAAGGGGTAACTCTTCCTTCACTGACTTTGATATCTTCATATTGTCCTTTTACATGTCCCTAGTTTGTCCTTTTCTCTCACTTAGAGAAGGGTTAGGGCTTTGAACATTTCATCTGTGCAAGGAAAGAGTTAACATCTTGCCCAGGGCCTGTGGTGGTCATGTGATCTCTGCCTGGTGGGGGAGGGGGAAGAACTCACTCCCAGAGCAGCCCAGGGAAAAGGTAATCAGGAATCTCAGCAGCCAGGATCGTAGATGCCTCCTGCCCACCCCTCGGTGACAATCGAGGCAGGCCCAGCCTAAGCCCGGAGGTGCTATCAAGGGCTTGGCAGACATCTCCTTTGGCCTGGCCGGGGGTGGGGAGGGCAAGCTTTAAAGTTGGCCAGATGTCAATAGCTGTGGCTTTCCCCTCCCCCGCTAGCAGCTGCTACCAGGGCCTGGCCCGGCCTGGCCCCATAAGCCTGGTGGGGCAGCAATGCCTGGCCCGGCCCACCCGGCTGCTGCAAGGCTGGTGTTACCTGCTGGCAAGACAGAAGGAAGAGAGATTTTCCCGGGGTTCTTCTGATTTTTAGGCCTGTGCGTTCCCAGCGGTGTGTCATCTTTCTAATTGGTCAATCAAGCTGTTAACTTCAAAGCCAGTCACTAATTGGTTCTTGCTATCCATGCTAAACCAGCACAGGACTGCAGCCCGTGGGGGAAGAGATGCCACACCGGGCATGCAGGAGAAGCAGCTAGAGGGGGAACAGCTGTTATTTGAGCTCCCTAGCCCCACAGTGCTGGCGGACCATGCTATCAGGACCGGAATGCCCCCCACTGCAGGCACCAGATGCGTCTACACAGCCTGCATGGCGGCTGCCCTGCTGTGAAGGCCAGAAGACCCTGCAGCGCCAGCACAGTGGCCAGGGCTGCCCGTGCAGTGGCTGGGGTCGTCCCCACCATGCTGGCAGGAGCCATTTGTCATTTCTTCCATGCCCTGAGTTGCCATGGAAGCACTCAGCCCTCCTCCGCCTCCAGCTGATTGGTACAGTCCTGGAGCCCTGTCAATAACCCGCCCACTCACAGCAGAGCTGCGCCTCCCAGAGAACCTGGAAGCATCGTGGTGCCAGAAGCCAGAAGCCAAGCTGGCAGCCCCAGAGCTGGAGTCCACCCTGCCATTGGCGCCGGATGCATCTACACAGCCCACGCAGGGACTGCTGAGCCGCCAACATCAGAAATGCCTGCAAGGCTGCAGGGGTCACCCCTGCCACGGTGGTCGGGACACCCCCCACCGCGCCTGCTGGAACCCGGAAGAGGGCTGGAACCTGGAAGTGCGCCAGAATCCGGAAGTGCTGGCGGCGTGCAGGCGGGGACTGCTGCTGCATCGCACCATGCCCCACTGCACCAGCAGCCAAGGCTTGAACAGCCTGAGGGACCTATATAGCTGATGAATATGCGGGACCACCACAGAGGGAAACCGAGCTCCCGCCCTTCTGCCAACCTCCAAGAGGAAGCCTCCACTGCACTGCTGGTACCAGCTCCATCCCTGCTCCTATCGGATACCACCCCCGCACATGATCCGGTTAGCTTCTGGAAGGAGGTAAAACGGATAGGGGTTGCAAGTGGGGATATAGAGGGGGCCAACTGAATTTCTGTGCTCATGCCTTTGCTATCATCAGAGGACTGGCAGCAAGGGGGCGGGACAATTGCAGCATTCCCAGTCCTGTGCGGTAGTGGGACTGCACCTGATAGACATGTACCTTCTAATTGGCAAGTCCTCTCCCAGCTATGCCAATTGGCTACTAAACATGGACTGGAGTCTCCTGCAGTTGCAAATATGCTTCAGTTTTTAACTGCCAGTAAATTAACTCCTTTTGACATGAAGCAAATCGCTAAATTACTCTGTACTCCAGTGCAATACATGATGTTTGAATCCACCTGGAGGCATTATGCAGAGGAGCAGGGACTGCGAAACTCAGAGGTTTCACAGCAAGACCCATGCTTTGGGGCAGGGATTTCTCAACTCATGGGACTGCTCACCATTGAAAGTCCATAAATGTACGCATGTTTAAATCCCTCAATAGGGAGAGAGACTTAGGAATGTGAGCCCTGATGAAAATTGCAAGCATGTCTGTTCCAACCCAAAGATACTCAAGCATAAAGCAAGGCCCCAAGGAATTATATTTGCAATTTATAGAACATTTGCAGGATGCTATGGAAAAACAAATAGCAAACAGCGATGCAAGGAATCAATTAATACTACAATTATCATGGGATAATGCAAACGAGGACTGCAGAAAAGCTATAAATTCATTACCCAAAGAAAATCCATCCTTAGATGAAATGATTAGTGCATGTGCTAAGGTGGGAACTGAATCATACAGCATGGACTTGTTTGCCAATTCTCTTGCAGCTGGTGTAAAGGTGTCATGCCAATCCTACAAAAAGCCACAACAGGGCCACGAGAAAGAAAGTTGCCCCTGCAAGTCCAGCTCATTGGGGTCATGCCAAAAACAAGGGACTGGGCCTATAGTAGCAAACTGTCACTGATGTGGAAGACCTGGTCATTTTGCCAAGGACTGTAGATCCAAAGTTCACATTAATGGGCAATCTCAGCAACCAGGGAAACTGGAATCCAAGTGCACAAGGGAAGCCTGCAAAGACACAAGCACCTTCCCGTCCCTCAGCCCGAGCCTATGTGACCAGCTCACAGGGAGAACAAGAGGCTCAGCTGGAATGGATGTTTCCACAGACAATGCAATAACTATAGACTCGTTAAAAGTGCATAAAGTCCCCCTTGAGGTCAATAGGCCTATAGAGAAAGGACTAAGTGCACTATTGTTAGGAACATCAAGTGCAACATTACAAGGCATTTTTGTCCATCCAGATGTTATAGATGCTGACTACACAGGACAGATTTGTGCCATGATGTCAACACCTACCTCTCCTGTGACTATCCCAGCTAAAACTCACATTGCCCAACTCGTTCCTTTTAAGTCTTATGTTCCTAAAACAGATTCAAAGCTGGGAGGAGACAGAGACTTTGGATTGATGAGAGAGCCTCAAGTGTACTGGACTCAGGTCGTTTCTGATCGGACACCAGTATATGGTTTGTACACTTACAATGCCCTGGGCAACTCCATCCCACATTACGGTTAGTGGGATGATTGACACCAGAGCAGATGTCACCATCATATCTGCTAACACATGGCCCCAATCCTGGCCTACCACAGCTGTGGGATCTGCTGTTACTGGCCTTGGGGGCACCACACAGAGTTACTTAAACAGTAAACTGATGTTAGTCAAGAATCCAGAGGGACAGACAGCCACAACCCATCCCTTTGTCACTGCTGTGCAATTCAACTTGTGGGGAAGGGATGCTTTGTCAGCGTGGGGAGTTCAGGTAGGAATGGATTTTTAACAGGTGCCACTGTACTGAAGGGCGTAAAGCACCCTACATTAGCATTGAAGTGGTTTACTGAGCAGCATGTGTGGGTTCCTCAGTGGCCTCTTGAAAAAGAAAAATTAAACACCCTTAAAATCCTAGTTCAGGAACAATTAGATCAAGGACATATTGAGCCATCAACAAGTCCATGGAACACTGCAGTGTTCGTAGTTAAAAAGAAATCAGGTAAATGGAGATTACTCCATGACCTAAGGAAAATTAATGCAGTTATGGAAAGTATGGGTGCTTTACAGCCTGGGATGTCATGTCCTACCAGGATACCTGCTAACTGGGGCATTTTGATTGTTGATTTAAAAGACCAGTTTTTTACTATTCCTTTGCACTCTAAAGATATCCCAAAGTTTACATTCACAGTGCCTTCCATCAATAATGCAGCGATAGAAAGTGCTACCACAGGGTATGAAAAATAGTCCAACCATCTGCCAATGGTATGTTGCACATGCACCCTCTATAGTGAGGGAGCAATTCCCAGGAGCATACTGTTGCCGTTATATGGATCACATATTGATAGCAACCCTAAGCAAAGAAGGCCTTGTGCAGATTCAGCCAAAATTGATGCAAACACTACAAGAGTTCGGGCTGCAAGCTGCACCAGAAAAGGTCGAACAGCAACCCCCATGGAAGTACCTGGGAGTTAAAATATTAGATCAAACAATACAGACACAAACAATTCAATTTTCGACCAAAATTCAAACCTTGAATGATGCACAAAAACCTTTGGGTATCATAAATTGGGTAAGACCCTATTTAGTGTTAACCACTCCACAGTTATCACCCTTGTTTAATATTCTCAAAGGTGATCCTGAGTTAACCTCTCTGACAGAATTAACTCCAGAGGTGAAAACCGCTCTTGAAACAGTAGAGCGGGCCATAATGAACAGACAAGTTTACCAGATATGTCCTGAAGTTTGTATTACAGTGTTTATTGTCATTTTTGATTTGCATCCTACAGGAATTATTGGTCAATGGGACACACAGTGGTCTGACCCACTACATATCCTAGAATAGATCTTTTTGCCCCAGCAACCTAAAAAGACAGCACCTACTATTTTTGAACTAATTGCACAGCTAATTATCAAATGTTGTCTAAGGTGTTTGCAGTTATTAGCTAGAGACCCCTCAAAATTGTTATACCAGTACAACAGGAATACTTTGAATGGTGCTTTGCAAATAGTACACCACTACAAAGTGCTTTGCAAAACAATACAGGGCAAATTACCTATCACTTACCCAGTCACAAACTGCTGCAACTAACTGGGACCACTGTGTTATCCCTGAAACCGCTGAACCAGCACACACCCCTGAAAGGTCTCACAGTTTTCACTTATGCATCTGGGAAAACAGGAAAAGCCATCGTGACCTGGAAAGATGATAACGGTTGGCAAACACTAGAAGGTCACAATAGTGGATCACCTCAGCTACTTGAATTACGTGCTGTAGCCATGGCTTTTCAACGTTTCCTTCATGTTCCTTTAAAATATTGTGACCAATTCCGCCTATGTTGTCCACATCACACTAAGATTGGACCAAGCACTGCTAAAAGAAATTGATAATGCCTCACTATTTGAATTGTTAAAAACTTTGTGGCATACAATCCAAGTCAGAACATGTTCTTACTACCTTTTGCATATTCAGTCATACAAACTTGCCAGGCTTTATTGCAGAAGGTAATGCCCAGGCTAATAAACTAGCCAGCCCTGCCTGGACAGTGCCACAGCCAGATGTGCTAGCACAAGCAAAAGCATCACATGCCTTTTTCCATCAAGGTGTTCGAGCTCTGCAACAACAATTCTTGTTAACAAATACAGAGGCACGCAATATTGTTAACACTTGTAATGATTGTCAAGGCCACACAGCATCACTGCAGATGGGGGTTAATCCCCATGGTCTGTGAGCCTTACAAGTTTGGCAGACAGATGTCACACACATTTTGGAATTTGGTTGCTTAAAATATGTGCATGTTTCAATAGACACTTTTTCATCTGCCATATGGGCCTCAGTTCACACTGGAGAAAGAAGTCATGATGCCATCACACATTGGCGACTGGCCTTTGCTGCCCTAGACATCCCTCACACTATAAAAACTGATAACAGTCCTGCATACATATCACAGAACACTCGACAGGTTTTACAGCTCTGGGGTGTATCACACCACACAGGTATTCCTCATTCCCCTACAGGACAAGCAATTGTTGAACTTGCACATGGCACTTTAAAGTGTATCCTTGAAAAACAAAAAGGGGGGATGTGTGGTGAAACCCTGCAGAGTAGGGTGGCCAAAGCCCTGTACTCTTTAAACCATCTAACAATATCACAAAACTCCCAAAACCCTGTCATCTTAAATCAATTCTTGTCATTAAAGTCCTCTAGTGATGTCCAGTTACCTAAACCTAATGTATTGTTAAGGGACCTCATTACTAACAAATGGGAAGGCCCTTGGGACCTTGTCACTTGGGGGCGCCGGTATGCCTGTATTTCCACAGATGCCAGAATTTGATGGGTACCTGCTCAGTGTGTGCCACCTGCTCTATGCTCTGCTCTGGACCGCAACCAACAACGCCTCCCTGATGGCCCACAGCAGATGCCATAGAACAGTGATCAGAACAACCTTCTGCACCAGCTGGATGGAAATCTGAGACCTTTGGAATGACAACTCACCTGTGACTTCACCTGGACCTCAAGAGTCGGACACTTTAAGGACATTACTAGCAAAAGCAAATGCTACCTCTGATAGTTTTAAATGTTACCTCTGATAGTTTTTAAGTTTGTTTGTTTGTAATGTTCAAGTTGTAAGTTGTAAGTTTAAAGTAATTAGCCTGTGGCCTGCCACCCAGTAAAATTGTGCCTTTGATAGCTCCTGGACATGATCATAAAAATTTTAATGGGACACACCAATAGCTAGAAAGATTAGGCTTGTCAAGTTTAGTGAAGAATTTCAATCTCCTTGTGTGGGAACTGACAGTGGTCAGAACATGGATTCTTAGGCTCCAGGCAGAATCTGGAAGCCTATGGGAAAACCAAGTACAGAACTCTCTCAGTCTGGCCTGGGAAATCATAAGGAGGAACCCAAAACAATCCTTGTAGATATCCTCCTCCTGACACCTGGTGTTTTTCCAACTTGTTTACTGGTAGAGATATTTACAAAAAGGTGGTGGCCTAAAGGACCAATCATATTCATTGCACCAAAACACTGTATAAAAAGAATCTGTCTTTCAATAAACTTCGCTATAAGCCCTCTGAAGAAATCAGAGTTCTACATGTCATTACATGAGCCATCCTGAATTGTAATGATAGTCCTTGTACCGTGTTTGTTGTCCTTTCTGCAAGGGGCCCCGCAGAGGGATAATAAACACAGCTTTTATATTTTGGAAACAGAAAGGGGGAACTAGGACAGAACCAGCTGGACTGTGGGCCACACTGAGAGAAAGGATTTGGCTACAGGAAGCAGATGCCAGCCATTCCCTGACAAAAAAGTAAGCAGGTAGCTATTGGCCAGTGAGCTGGGTGGCAACCAAATCATAGCCAATCAGGTTCAAACGTGGAGTCTTTTGAAAAGCCTATATAAGAGCTGTGCACATCATTAAAATTTCTCTCTGTCACATGAATTTCTGATGTCGTGTCATCTCTCCATCTTCCCCCGACGTCAACACTTCAGGTCAAACCCTCAGAGCTCAGGCAAATGAGCACATTACAGGAGCACCCACCTACATTAGGCTAACGTGGTTGCCCACAGACTGTATATGAGCTGTATGGCTTGTAGTCAGGTTCACTGGGTGTGTGTTATGCAGAGAGATTAGATAGTATGACTATTTTTCAGGCAGAAACAGATGACTGTTCTCATTTATACCTGAACAAACACACTGACTTCCTCTTTTGGACAAAATAGGAATAACAACTTCAACTTCACCAAGGAAAATATAGGTTGGATATTAGGAAAAAGTTTTTTGCTGAAAGAGTGATAAAGTACTGGAATTGTCTGCCCAGGGAGGTGGTGGAGTCACCACCCTGGATGTGTTTAAAAAAAGATTGGATGTGGCACTCGGTGCTATGGTTTAGTTGAGGTGTTAGGGCATGGGTTGGACTCAATGATCTTGAAGGTCTCTGAGACATAGATTTGAAAAATCCCAGCTGATCCTTTATAGTAGATTTAAAAACATATACTGTATGTTAGAATGTATTCCAAGTAGTACTTTAGAATATATGAGATCGCATTTTAGAAGACATTTAGTGAACACTGAATGCTGTGACTGTTACCCTTTTGCATATTTTTAAGCACTACAAGTACCAGGAGCCTTGGCGATAGTCAGAAGAACTAGCCTAAACAGCAGAATGTCAGGGCTAAGGGCGCAGATAAAGAAAAGAACACAGACTCTAAGATGGTATGTTCCCTTGAAAACGTGCCAGGAGGGCCCAAGCACACACGGGAGAGACAAAGGTGAAGAGGTGAATGCCTGAAGACCACCTAGAAGACCACCACAACAGACTGAGCATGCCCAGAAGGGCGTGGAGTTAATTACCATACCAAGCAAGGACAGGCGGGGTCAGGGAATGAATATGTATGAAGGGGGACCATGGAATGCCATACATATGTAAGACCTCAGGGAATAATAAGGGGGGCAAGTTCCCTGGTGTGTATGCGTGTCTTTGGTGAAATTATTCCACACTCATCAAGACGTCAATAAATACATACCGCTCTAACAACTATTATTAGTTGTGGAGTTCTTTCCACTGCATTTCAGTCTCTTCCAACCTAGTGATTCTGTGATTCTGTGTACTGTAAGAAACCTAAGTCTCCCTTTAATGTCTAATACTTGTTGAAGGAGGCAAAGACACTTGGCAACATTGCACCTAAAGTTTACTCCAAATCATACATCTCCTCCTAGGTCTGCCGTAGAGGAGAAGATGGCACTTGAAATAGTCCTACTGAAGGTATAACTGAGGATGCTGGTACCTGAATTGATAAAGCTCTAACACTAGTGCAGCTGTTCTAGAAACTGTGTGTGCCCACTTGTGAAAAAGCAATTTTCCAACTCTTTCTATTTACAAATAGAGTTTTGCTGGAGCAGTGGCAGGAATATTTGAGGCTGCTTATTCAAAATATCATGTTATATTACTTGCACCTCTGGCAGCATGTGTCGAAGTCCACCAGTTATGTGTGTACGAGATTGATATCCTGGGCACCTGCTTCCACTTGCCAGGCCCCAGGGTCCAAAAGATTGTCTCTTTTACTGGGAACTGCATTAGTCTACATCTTCAGCATCCTGTTCAGTATTATATTTTGACCTTTCATGACCTGGATAAGTAATTTACTTCCTTGAAGCAGATTTACACCCTGGCATGTCTATGGAATGGTTGAGCATGAGACAGTATGATATACTTTGGATTTATCCAAGTCATTTCTCAAGTTTAGGTTGCTCAAATTCAAGTATTCATGACCAAAGCATGTCCATTTCACAGTCAGACTTAACAGAGTGAACTCACTTATTAATTCTCCAATTTGCATACTTACCAAAACACAGCAGATTCCTTTATTGTTCAGTGAAGCAAGCCGTATCATTTGAATCTGCTAAGTGATGTCTAAGCTAGCTTGATATAAGAACACCATTTCTTTCAGCCTGCTTTAACTATTTTTAGACGATTCTTTAAACAAGCACCATTCATAAGTCAGTGAATGACTATTGCCTTGATTCTCTTTGTATCCAAGCAAGGCTGGATGCAAGAGGAAAGCTCTCCTCAAGGGACAGCCGGTCACATGCCCTGTTAAAAAAACAGGGCAGGGCTTGATGCAGTCGCTTTTTTCATAAGCAGCAAGAGGAAAGGAATATTTATAGCACTGTAAGTGTAAACCATATTACACTGCTTTGGTGTTACACAACTTCACCTTTCTCAGTGCAGCAGGCAGTAGTTCTTCACTCCTCAAGTTGGCATACCAGCATTTATTTAAACAAGTGTGTTGGTTTTGCACATCCTGGTTTTTGGTAGCAGGGGGACCACAGAGGTAGCTTCTGTGAGAAGCTGCTAGAAGCTTCCACCATGTCCAGCAGAGCCAATCCCTGATGGCTCTGAAGATGGACATGCTGCTGGCCAAAGCTGGGCCAATGAGAGAGGTTGGTAACACCTCTGTGATGACATATTTAAGAAGAAAATCAAAACAAAGGGGGTATAGTTTTTTCCTAGCCAGAGAAGAGGAGGTGAGAACATGTGAGGGAAAACAACATGGTGACACCAAGGTCAGTGAAGACGGAGGGGGACGAGGTGCTTCAGGTGCTGGAGCCAAGATTCCTCAGCAGCCCATGGTGATTACCATGGTGAAGCAGCTGTCCCCCTGCAGCCCATGGGGGTCCAGGGGAGATGCAGCCTGTGGGGGAAGTGCTCACACTGGAGCAGGTGGATGCCTGGAGGAAGCTGTGGTCCAGTGGAAGACCCAGTGGAGAGAGGGGGCCCCTGCTTCCAGGCTGGAGCAGCCTGTCTTTGGAGGACTGCACCCCATGGAAGAGTGACCCACATCATGGCAGTTTTAGGAGGACTGTTTGCCCATGAGATTGGAGCCATGTTGGAGAAGTTCACGGAGAACTGTTTCCCGTGGGAGGGACCCCACAGTCTCACAGAGGAAGGACTCTTCTCCCTGAGATGTGGGAAAAGATCTCGAGTTATGAACTGACCAAAACTCCCTTGCCCTGTCTCCCTGCACTGTCGGTGGGAAGGAAGGAGGGGTTGGGGGGAAAAAGGTATTTTGAAGGGCTTATTTTACTTCTCATTATCCTCCTCTGATTTTGTGAGTAATAAATTCACTTTGTATCTCTAAGCCAAGCCTGTTTTGCCCTTGGAGTGTTTTCTCCCTGTCCTTACCTCAACTCATGAAGCCTTCATTAAATTTTTCTCTCACCTCTGCCCAGTTGTGGCAGGGGAGGGCAAGTGAGCAACTTTCATGGGTACCTGGCGTTTGGCCAGTATCAACTATGACAGCAAGGAACATAGATTCTAGAAATTGAGTAGCAACAGCTAGGAATTACAGTCAAAAATTTATCTATGCCGTCTGCCACACAAGCCAAACTAAGGACTTATGCAGCCATGCTACTTATTTTTCAACCACTGCACTACCAGTTGGGAACCCTCCTGTTTGGAGCCGGTCACAGGCAGTAAAACAAGGGAGACACCATGTTGTGGTTTGACACTGGCCAAACGCCAGGTACCCATGAAAGTCATTTGCTTAGCTTCTTCTGCTACAGTTGAGCAGAGGAGAGGGGAAAAAAAAATTACGAAGGGGTCATGAGTTGAGATAAGGACTGGGAGAAAACAAGGACTAAGGGCAAAACAGGTTCAAATTTAAAGGTATAAAGTAAATTTATTATTAACTGAGTCAGAGGAGGATAATGAGAAGTAAAATAAGCTTTTAAAACACTTTTTTCCCTCCAACCCCTCCCTCTTTTCCACCAATAGGGCAGGGTGAAAGGGCATGGGGGTCTTGGTCAGTTTGTCATTCAAGATTTTTTTGTTCACTCAGGGAGAGGAGTGTTTTCTCTGCTATGCTGTGCGGTCCCTCCCACGGGCAGTCTTCCCAAAACTGTTGTGGCGTGGGTCATTCGTCCATGGGGTGCAGTCTTTTAAGACTAGGCTGCTTTAGTTTGGAAACAAGGGTCTTTTCTCTCTATCTCTGGAAGCAGGGGCTCTCTATTCGAGTCTTCCACTAGATTACGGCTTTCTCTGGCATCCACTGTGAGCACTTTTCCCATGGGCTTTGAGTGGATCTCTGCTTCCCTCATGGACTTCATGCATTACAGGGGGACAGTTTTTTCACCATAGTCCTCAGTATGGCTTGCAGAGGAATTTTGGATCAGACGCTTGGAGCATCTCCTCCCCCTCTTTCTTTTCCACTAACCTTGATGCTGCCATGTTGTTTTTCTTCACATGTCGTCAGTTCCTCCTCTTCTCTGACCAGAAGAAAAATTGCTGCTCATAGGTACCATTGCCAACAAATTCCACTAATTCAAAGATTCCTGCGGATCCCACAGCACCAAGAGGTTGATTTCGTCCAGGTTCCACATCAGGGTGTCACCCGCCATGTTTTCACCATTGGCCATGCGGCCCCACCGCAACCGCATGGGCAGTGGCGGCCGCCGCGGTGTTGGCACTATTTAACAGTTCTCTTCATGCAGGGTGTTGCCTGCAGAGCTGTTAGGTAGGGGCGGCCAGGCAGGCAAAGCTCACCTCAGGCTATGCCGGCATGGTGGCAGCCGCAGCACCTCTCCACCCCTGGGGAAAAAAATGCATGCATGTTGTTTTGATTTTCTTCTTAAATATGTCATCACAGAGGCATTGCCAACCTCTCTAATTGGGCCAGCAGCACATCCATCTTCAGAGCCATCAGAGATTGGCTCTGTTGGACATGGTGGGAGCTTCTAGCAGCTTTTCACAGAAGCTACCCCTCTGGCCCTCCCACACTACCAAAAAAAAAAAAATCAGGCTGTGTTGAATCAGCATACACAGGTAACACTGATACAACTGTATTATGCATAGACCCAGTGTGCAACCTATCTTCAAAGTATCTGTGATCCTGTATGAGACAGTGAAGTCTGATACACCTATGCAAATTGCCTCCCTGCCCAGTATCCTTCAGTTCACTGCAGGAACCAGCACTATGTAAGAAGGTATTCACTAGTGAAAAGTCTATGCTTGAGACACAAAAGCAGATTTTCACATTATTGCATAATGATGCACCTATCAGCTCAATTATCATAGTCTGCTTCAAAGAGATCAAGTTTAAAGTTTAAGCTAGTGAGGAACTAAATTCAAGTATTCAGCATTTTGTCATTGTCTGTCTTTTCAGCCCTGCCTTGTGCTTTAGATTATTTAGAGCTCACACCATTATAATCACTGTAGCTTTACTTGAGAGCAGCAATGACTTGGTCACCAGCAAACTGCACTGCAAGGGATGAGAATTAAAGAAAGATGAATCCTAGATCAGATTCCAGGTTTATTTTTTCAAAACAAGACAAAACTCCAAATTGCACAATATTATTGAACTGTTAAGAGTCTCAATTTGAGCTTAGGCCTGCTAAGGAAAGAGACCCCAGTTCAAATGATATGTTTAATTCATTTAATGACTTCAAAACACAAACATCCACCTTAAGTCAAAAATCAAAACACAGAGGCACATCACTGAGGCCCACAGAGCATTTAACTGCTACTTCTCACACTACGATGTACTCTTGTCTTGGCTGGGGGACAAAAGCAGCAGCTGCCAGCCCAAATCTCCTACAGTACCAGCTCCTGCAAATATATATTTATCAGCTACATTACACCAGGCAGACAACTAGGTCTTACACTAAACATCTGCTTAAAAGGAAGCAGATAAGACAGCACTACTGCTGTAGTCATAAAGACAAGATATTCAACTGCCTTGGCCTTTAGTGGCTCCAAAGTGCTACTGTTTGAATCACATCAGGTTGCCTTGTGTTAGGTACCATATACACCTTATGCTTCCAATGTGGATCTAAGGAAACAGCTACTGAAGAACATATCCCTTCACATACAGTCCTCATCTCCTGCAGATCACCAGAAAGTCACCTCTATGCAATAACAACCATGCTCCATTTAAAAAGCTAGTTACACATGGCTAGACAAAAACATCTACAAAATGGTTGGTTTTGGTCCTTTAGGTCCTGCACCTGGGTCCAGCAAATCCCAAGCACAAGTATAGGCTTGGTGGAGAATGGATTGAGAGCAGCCCTGGGGAGAAGGATTTGGGGGCCTTGGTGGATGAGAAGCTCGACATGTCTGGGTAATTTGCGCTGGCAGCCCAGGAAGCCAATTGTGTCCTGGGCTGCATGAAAAGCAGCATGACCAGTGGGTCAAGGGAGGTGGTTCTTCCTGTCTACTCTGCTCTTGTGAGACTCCACCTGGAGTACTGCATCCAGCTCTGGGGCCCACAACACAAGAAAGACATGGACATGTTGAAAGGAGTTCAGAAGAGGCCACGTAGATGATCAGGTGGCTGTAGTCCCTCTCCTATGAAGACAGGCTGAGAAAGTCAGGGCTGTCCAGCCTGGAGAAAGCTTAAGGAAGACCTTCCAGTACCTAAAGGGGGCCTACAAGAAGGATGGAGAAGGACTTTTTACAAGGGCATGGAGTGATAGGAAAAAGTGGAACAGCTTTAAGCTGAAAAAGGGTAGGTTTAGATTAGATATGTAATAGATATGATGGATAAAGTTGTGCATTAAAATATAAGCAATGTAACAGATGCAGTAAATAGAACAATGTATTAGAAATGTTATACTTTGTAACTCTGAAACTGCAAAGTAAGTCCAGATTCCCGGAATGGGAAAGGCGTTTCCACATACCAGGAATCACTTTGCAACTGTGAAGTAGCAGATTGAAACTGAGATTTGCAAGAGAAAAGAGTTGGCTCGCCAGGATGTAGCCTGTTGATCAAATCAAGCTCCGTGCACCTGGACCATCAAGTGGCTAATGACAATCTCTGGGGAGGATCCAGAGATGTGAAATAATCACCATCCCAAAGAGAGGTTCCAGGAAAATCCTTTCAGACCTGTCCCAGTGCCGGGAAATCTATTCAAGATTCATCACCAAGTGAAAGACTGTGTTTGAGTATGAAGACTGAACAGAGACACAATAAACTTCCCGCGGGACACAAAAAACAGTATAAAAATCGGACTCAAAAACCCAGCTAGTGTGGACAGGGCAGGATTGCACCCCTGTCGCCTGTTTCACCCAACATTCGAATGTTGTTCCATGGTTGTCCCAAATAGATCTTTGAAAATAGAAAAATAAAATTTATTCTTTTTATCCAATTGGCTAATATTCATTATATAACAGATATTAGGAAGAAATTCTTCCTTGTGAGAGTGGTGAGGCACTGGCACAGGTTGCCCAGAGAAGTGTTGGCTGCCCCATTCCTAGCAGTGTTCAAGGCCAGGTTGGATGGGGCTCTGAACAACCTGGTCTAGTGGAAGGTGCCCCCGCCAATGGCAGGGAGGTTGGAACTAGACTATATTTAAGGTTGTTTCCAACCCAAACCATTCTATGGTCACTGTTTATATGCTGATGCTTAAAATATATCTTTTAGGTCAGATGTATAAGAGAAAGTACAACACTGAAGTAAAAGCTAGCATTGCTATTTCTACTTATGTTCCAACTAGTTGCCATGTTGATGACTAATATGATATCCAGATAAGGGCAGAATCCTCAGTTTGCTGAAATATCTCCTGAAAGAGCCAGAAAAATAGTACAAAGTAGGTTGATTCATCTGCAGAGAAGTATAATTCCTTTATACTTCTGATAAAAGCAGAACCAGTGCAATTGAGCTAATCTTGGTATATGAACAAACAACCTTGAAATTCAAGTTTGTATCTGTAATAGATGTGATTATAAATTCGTGCAATTAAAACATAGAAGGAAGTTATAGCAGATGATAAAATGTATATTTTCTATAACCCTGTGAGTATAAAAAGTAACCTTGATTCCCGGACTGGGAGGGGCGTTCACCAAATACCAGAACATGCTTTGTATACAATCTAACATCTCAATTTACACCAGAAAAGAGGGTGGCTTGCCAGGATGTAGCTCCTTGAGCTAATCAGATCTTGGGCACCCAGACCATCAACCCACCATCAACCCACCATCAACACATGGACACCCATTCCGAGGGTGGACCCTGCATTTGACGACATCATCATCCCAAAGGAGGATTCCTGGAAGGTCCTTTCAGACTCAGCCCAGCACCAGGAAATCTGTTCAGGGTTCATCATCAAGTGAAAAGACTGGGCTTGAATTTGAAAAACACAATACCTCTGCTGCCGGGAGGCACAAAATACAGTATAAGAACTCAGACTCAAACCCCAGCAAATCGTGGAACAGTGCGAGATAGCAACCCTGCTGTCAGTCGGCTGTTTCACCCAACATTCGAATGTTGTTCCCTGTGGCTGTCCCAGATAGATTTAAAATGGAAAAATAAAACTTATTATTTTTCTGTCCAATTGGCTGGTTGATCATTTATAACAGTATCTAAGTAATTGTAGCCATTTACATTAAGTTTGAAGGCATACAAGGTAAGAGTAGCAGTCAGGAAGAACTACTTTACACTACTGCAGGTGACCTGGTTTCAGCCAGGGCAGGGTTAATTTTTTGCAGTAGTTGGGAGGGGGTGTGGCCAAGGGGTCATGGCCAGGACCCAGATGTTATTTTATACCAGGTCACTTCATCAGTGGGGGTGGGGGGAAGGGCTTCTTGATTATGAGGAGAAGGGCATTCTTTCTGTTCAGGAAAATGGGGTGGGGGGAAGCTGTCTGCTGCTGTTCATTGTCTCAGCTCCTTGGTGAGCATTTTTGTATGTGAATTACTGGCTCTTTTGCACACTTTTGTTATTAATATTGTTGCTGATACTGTTTAATTTCTTATCTCATTGCTGCTTCCAGTAAATTGTTCTTATCTCAACCCATCTTTGCCTTTTGTGCCTCCAATTCTCAACTCCATTCTGCTGCAGGGGGATCTTGAAAGTGAAAGGAAACTTGTACAATTGTGTGACTAAAAGCAACTCTTAAAGCTCTAACAGGATGCAGTATTGCCTACCAGTACCAAGAAAAAATGAGAGAAAATTAAAACTAATTTAATTTTTTCCTGTATTTAAGCATGCCATAAATTATATCCCTAATTTTAAGTGGCAGATCTGACTTAACTTTAGAAGAGATTTGTGTGGCAGATAAGCCATCACTAATAAGTGGCATACCAGGGAAGAGAAGACAAGATCTATGGTAGATAGACAGTCTTTTTTTAGTGAGAACTTGTGGCAGACAAGAGAAGTCTTATAGAATAAGTAGAAGGCTTTTGCTCTCTGACAATTCATGAAAAACACTTAGGGAAATGTACAGCTGGCATGAAGACAAAAGTTATGTAAGCTTCGCATGAACACCACCTGATTGGAGTGCTAATTGGTCAAGGGGACACATGAACAGCAACACAGGAGGTGGCATGCGGCCAATGTGTGTTTGTTTTGGTTTACAAAAATGCTAACAAGTATAATTTTAGCCAGAGTATTTTTAGCACAGTATAAAGCCTTGAATAGTCCTACAGTATATAAGGCCTTGTATGCTGGTAATAAACTTGATTCTATTCGGAACAAGCAAGAGGGTCCCTGTCTCCATTGCTACAAGAACTGGAGAGCAGATAACGATACTTAAAGAAAAAGAAAGTAGAGAACTTAACAACAAAGCAATTTTTCTACTGTGAGACATCACGTTCTACTTAGACCCTTCTAGTATCTACCTTCTGGTGAATTATGAATAACTTATTTTTCAGCTTCACCCCTCCTTTTTAAGGTCCTGAAGTTAAAGAATATTAACTGAATAGAGAAATGGATAATAAATAGCCTTCCGATGGATCCTCATGTGTATGCCAGTAGTCACACAGCACCTTCTTATTTTTAAGCCTCCCTAAAAACAAGTAATGTTGCTTTTCTGCAAAAACTCATCTAAAAGCTCCTCCACTTTCTAAATAATATGATCATCACATGCAAGTATCTGTGGCTACACTGATGTTTAATCTACAAAAATGCATGCTGTGTCTCCAATAGTTCCAGTACAATGCTCCAGCATTATATCCCACTCAAAAATTTGTAGCATCCACCTGGTCAGTTTGAGAACTGGATTATCTCTTACTCAATTTGGGAAAAATAATACCCACACATCTGCAAAAACCTAAGACCTGAGCATGGGACTTGCTTGCATATGGAATAAGCTGAGGCTACTGTTACCAAAGGGGGGTTGGAGACATAAAATAGTGAAGTAGTAGTAGTCATGCTAAGNTAAATCAACTTTGTTGATTTGTGTTTCACTTTGGATATCGGGCAACACTACCAAAACCCAGGAATGGCAGACAGAAGAAATTTCATCCTTATTTGCATGCTAGCCATGATTCCATGATGAGATTCTTTCTTGTCTTATAAGATTAATTCTTGAAAACTTAATGTTGTTAGGCCATTTGATCAGAGCCTGTATCTCATACACACTGTACTGGATGCAAGATGCCTGTAATCTAGCAAACTACAATACAGTAATAATTGGTTTGCAGCAAGTTGACAGTGTTTTGAAAATAAAAGCATAAGTACAGCCCTGTCATGGGAAACCTACCTCAGACATACATGGAATTGTCTGATCCCTAAATTAATCTGTGTTGGTAATTACAGCTTTATCTATGCTGGGATAAAATATGTTTATGTTAAAAGAAGATTATTTACCCACACTCATCATTACAAATATTTTCATGCTTGTTTTTTTCAGTTACTGGCAAGCAACAATACAAGCTTCTATTCAACATTGCTATAAAGTTCATCAGTCATTAGTGATCAGTAACTATTTCAGATTGATGATTCCAGTTCAGTCATACTATCAAGAGGATGACTGATTACTTTGATTTAAAATTTCACTGCTTGTAAAGAGGTGTTACACTGAAAGATTCAGACATCTGCATGCTACTTAAAACATGAGCTGCTTCCTGACAGAAACATATCCATAGTATGACTTTGGAGGAACCTCTAGTGGTGATAAAGTAGATGAGCATCTGTTAATTCATAATCGGAAGTATAAGCTAACAGCCTTGCTAGTATTCACATTAATCTACAGATGCATTATTCCTAGTGTAGCAATGTATTTGTAAGACTTAGGCCACTCTGTTTACCAGCCAAACTGTTTGTGAGAAAACTTATCAAATCACCTGCAGTTTTTGTTAGCAGAACTCTCAGGAATTCATCAAGGTTACTGAGAAAAACAAGACTAAAATAAGAACCAAGAGCCTGAGAAACTGTCCACCAAGAATGTTAAATGGAGATAAAGGAGGCACAATGTGATGATGGACCCTGACCAATTAGTTGTCCCAAAAGATGTGTGCCTGCCTCATGAACAGGCGAGCCAGCCAATGAAATGATGTGTGAACGTGTGAACAAGCCGCCTTAGAATCTATAACTGTAGTATAATGTAAACAATAAATGGCTTTTGCTGAAATCATACTGTTTCTGTCGTTCAGAAGTTCTGAGCTCCTGCATCCTAGTAAGGTTACCAGCAATCAGCATCTGAAAGCCATACTTGGTAACAAGTAGAATGATTTAAATAGTGCCCTATCCACAAGTTTTACCTTGCCTTGATTCAAATAAGGGAACAAACCAGCTTGTTTCTTGTCCTTTTCTGCTTGTAGATAACATTTAGTACATAAACCAAAGAAAGAGTTCTGAAAGCTTCCTAGAACAGGGAACAGTGTTCATACCCAATTTATGCACTAAGTTACATACTGACACAGGTAGATTGTTATATTTTTTAAACTGTGTCTGTATTGTCCCAAACATGGGTTCTTTCACCCAGTATGCAAGAAGCCAATCCACACACAGAGTTTAGATGTTTGTTTATTTCATGTCTGCACAGAGATAGATGCTAGGTAGTGAATCCACAAAGCCAGTACACCCTCAGTATGCCAGCTACTTGCTTTTATATACTTTGAATGATAAAAAAATCAGCATTTCCAGTATAAGTAACAACCTAAAGCTATAGTCATTGTCTTTTCTCTCTCTCCTCTCTGTTTAAAGGTACAGTGCACACTTATTTTACCACACATGCTCTAAGAAAGAGGCTTATGTAAGTAAGGGGCAATCACAGCCTATGAGTATTTTATTATGTTAATGAGCACAAAGTTCAAGTAAAGTTGTTCTTTGGCTTTGTAGCTTGATTTATAGTGTCCTCCTGTTCTTACTTCCTTGATCATTGCTCTGGGTTCCTGCAGGTTTGGTTGTTCCCTCATTTTTCATAAGTTATTTTATTTATCCTGTACTACATTTCAGTGCAATTTTAACCTTCTAATGGTATTTTTTTTCAACATAAGCACACAGAAAGTAAGGATGTTTGAGATTTGCATGGCAGAAACACATCCTTTGAGTAATTTTACACAGACGTTAGAGCAGTATCTTCCATAGGTGCCAAGACTGGAGAACATTTTGCTGCTGAAAAAGGACTTTTCCAGAGCATGAACGTTGACATTATCAACTGGAAGCAGTTCTGTTTACACCCCATTTGGTATGCCTGAGAGCAGGTATCATTAACGATGCAGTTTCTCCAGTCTTGCAACCTGCCGCTGCCACACTGATGTAGCACAGGAAAACTGGAAAGCTAGTTTCATCCTTTCAGGAAGCCCTGAAACATTACATTTTTTGTTAAGCATTAATAGTGATGCAACACTTTCTTTAGCCTAGAACAAAAGAAAACAAAAAAACCCTCACATTTGGTGATTTGCCTGCATCTACTCACATACCATTTAGGTTCCAATAAGAGCCCTTAAAGAACTGGAGGATTTAAAGGCTTATCTGGCATCAGGTTCTGAACAAAACAGCAAACACTTGCTGGTAGTTAAAAGAATCAAACATTAGCCTAAGTTGGAAGAAACCGACAAGGATCAAGTCCAACTCCTGACCCTACACAGGACAAGCCCAAGAATCACACCATGTACCTGAGAGCATTGTCCAAACACTTCTTGAATTCAGGATCATCCTTCTTGCCCTTCGTGAAAATTGGGACACCATTAGCCAGCTTCCAGTGAACTGGGACCTCTCCAGATTTCCATGACCATTCAAAAATCATTGAGAGAGGCATCATGATGACATGAGCCAGCTCTTTGAGTACTTTTGGATGAATCCCATCAGGCTCCATAGACTTATCAGAATCCAGCTGGAGCAGCAGCTCCCACACAAGTTCAGGGTTGACTGGATGTTTTTCATTCCCACAGCCATGGTCCCCCAGCTCAGGGCACTGGGACCCCCTTGGTCCGTCATGAGCACTGAAGACAGAGGCAAAAAATGTGTTAAACACATCTGCCTTGTCCATGTCCCTGTTTGTGAGGTGACCATCCTCATCCTGTAATGGGACGATGTTATTTCTGGACAGCTTTTTGCTATAAATGTATTCAGGAAAACTGTTTTTATTGTCCCCCACATTTCTGGCAGCTTCACCTCCAATTGAGCTTTGGGCACTGTATTGGTTCTTCATGGCCTGGTTTTTGGTAGCAGGGAGGCACAAAGATGGCTCCTGTGAGAAGCTGCTGGAAGTTTCCACCATGTCCTGCAGAGTCAATAGCTGATGGCTCTGAAGATCGACATACTGCTGGCCAAAGCTGGGCCAATAAGAGAGGTTGGTAATGCCTCTGTGATAACATATGCAAGAAAATCAAAACAAAGGGGATACAGTTTCTTCCTAGCCAGAGAAGAGGAGGAGGTGAGAACATGTGAGGGAAAACAACATGGTAACACCAAGGTCATTGGAGAAGGAGGGGGAGGAGGTACTCCAGGTGCTGGAGCCAAGATTCTTCTGCAGGCCATGGTGAAGACCATGGTAAAGCAGGCTGCCCCTCTGCAGCCCAGGGGTCCACCTGCAGCCTGTGGGGGAGGTGCCCATGCCAGAGCGGGTGGATGGATGTCTGGAGGAAGCTGTGATCCAGTGGAAGACCTGGTAGAGAGAGAGGGCCCTTGTTTCCAGGCTGGAGTAGCCTGTCCTTGGAGGACTGCACCCCATGGAAAGAGAGACTCACATCACAGCAGTTTTGGGAGGACTGTCTGCCCATGGGGGGAATTAATGTTGCAGCAGTTTTGGTAGGACTGCTGCTTGTGAAAGTGGACCCATGCTGGAGAAGTTATTGGAGAACTGTCTCTTGTGGGAGGGACCCCACAACCCCACAGGGGAAGGACTGCTCTCCCAGAGCAGTGGAAGAAAATCTTGGTGATGAACTGACCAAAACCCCCATGCTCTGTCTCCCTGCGCTGTCGGTGGGAAGGAGGGAGGGGCTGGGGGGGAAAGGTGTTTTAAGGGCTTATTTTACTTCTCATTATTCTCCTCTGGTTCTGTTAGTAATAAATTCACTTTACAACTTAAGTTGATCCTGCTTTGCCCTTGAAATGTTTCTCCCGGTCCTCATCTCAGTCATGAAGCCTTTGCTAATTTTTTTTTCCCTTTTTCCCTCCTCTGCCCAGCTGTAGCAGGGGAGGGTGAGCTAGCAACTCTTGTGGGTGCCTGGTGTTGGGCCAGTGTCAAGCCACAACAGACACACAAATTTTCTCCCCACAGTGGTGAGCAGCATCTCTGTATTCCTCCTGCATCACCTGTCCATGCTTCTACTGACCATACACTTTCTTTATTTGCCTTAGCTCCAGAAGATCATCCCTGCTCAGCCAAGTCAACCTTCTGCTTTGTTTGCTTGACTTCTGACATTTGGGAATTGCCTGTGCCCTTAGGAGGTGGTGCTTAAAAAGTGACCAGCACTAATGGACCCTAGCATCTTCCAAAGCATTTTCCAGGGGAACCTTACTCACTAGCTCCCTGAGCAGCTTGAAGTCTCCTCTCTTCATGCCCAGGGTTGAAGTTTTGCTGGCACTTTTCCTCCTCTCACCAGAGATTTTGAACTCAATTGCTTCGTGGTCGCTGTGGCTAAGATGGCCACCAATCGCCACTTCACTCTCAAGCCCCTCTGTTAACAAGCAACAAATCAAGGTCACCTTTCCTAGTCTTCTCTCTTAGTACCTGTTCCATGAAGTTGTCATCCAGGTGTTTTAGGAATCTTCTGGACCTGTTTGTACCAGCTGTGTGGCATTCTCAGTTAACATCTGGAAAGATGAAGTTCCCCATAAGGACAAGGGCGGTTGATTTAGAGTTGTCCCTTAGTTCAGACACTGAAAAAGTTAATGCTGTTTCAGCACTTTGCAATTACAATTGCAGACTAGCTGCTGTCAAAGTACTTCAGAGGTTTGTTTTTTAGCAGCTGAAAGATTTGTCTGACAACTATAGGTCTCTGTCTTCCTTAAGACTCCATCTGATATGCAAAGTAAAATCTCCCCAAAATCAAATCATTAACAGAACTGATGTTGGTAAAAAAACCAACCCACCACAAAGTTCCCTTTGTTGTCATTTTTGAACATTCAGCACTATTCACTAGAGCCACTGCTCAGTCCCACTCACCCCACCTTGTCCCAGTTTTCATAGCCTTTAAGGAAAAGCATTTTCAGTCAAGCAAAATGGTCTCCATCAGAAACTGTAACAGCAGTAACCTCCAGTGGCACTGAAGGCAGTCTGGGAAGTTGAGTATCAGATCCAAGAATCTCCCTTGCTGTACCAAAAGGGTTATGCATTTCCAGATCAGTACAATTTGCCTCCATATCCCTCCAATCCTGAACTGTCCCCTGTGAAACAAAGGTCATGCATCTTTTATGAACAGCCCCATCAATGCCTATAAAGTACACCAAAGCAGGATTTCGGGTTGTAAGTGCAATCTCCCACTTTTTTTTAAACACTTTAGTGCATTTGAACACACCAAGATGCAATGCTTATATTTTAATACAAACATCTCCTTACTACAAAGATGCTTTACAGTAACAGAAGAGCTCTCCTCCCTTGCATAGCAATAGCTAAGCAATCATAGAAAGATAAGAGAATTCCTTTTAACTCCCACTTTACACCCACTTACTAGTATAGTCCCGATCATCTACTCTAATAGGACTGCTTTGATGCCTTAAGTCTCAGCTTTCATGTTTTTCAGATTCTGTGCTGCCTAGGTGTGTAGTTCTGAGTCTCATATTAAGTGTTAGTAAGCTCTATTCACAGAGTAGGTAGACAAAACAATCCTTTTCCAGATGGAGACCAAGGACAACTGTTACAAGTTTCAGGCCCAAAAGCATAAACAACGGTGGACTGAAGAGAGAAAACAAGAAGGATGAGACTTCATAATCTGAAGCTGCAATTAGACAATTAACCCCAATATAAAAATGAACCAAAACTTACAAAAATGTAAGACCTCATGACCGGTGGTCCATTTTGTGACCATTTTAGGTCCATCTTGGGTGTAGCCCTGGCCAGGCTCTTGTACTGCCCAAGGTATATCCTTTAAGGCCTTTTAATAAATACCTACTTTATTCTCTTAGCTCTGTCTAGTCTCTGTTCCAGGTCAGCCTTCCCAAGGCATCAGCCTTCTGAGCTTTTTAGAAACATAATTATCATCTTTGGCATCAATTAGGTCAGCAGAAGTTGGTGCTTTCTGAAACCTGCTGGAAAGCAAGACAGTACACTTACCACTGTTGAGAATTTAGGAAGGGAAAAATTAAAGCCCTTACTATCCCAGGAAGTAGCAGAATCCACATATCTACAGCATTAATTATATGTGCTTTTATTTCAAGTCAAATTTAGATTTGGAGGAAATGAAAAAACATTGCTCAGCAAGGATTTCCATCTCCCAAACAGTGTCATCCTCAAGGTGGAGAATCACAGCAAGGTAAGAGGAGAGGTTCCAGCTGACTGGAAGCTGGCAAAGGCTGCCCCACTTTTCAAGATGGGCAAGAAGGATGACTGAAAACTTTAGGCCTGTCAGTCTTACTTCAGTGCCTGTTAAAGTTATAGAGAAGATTATTCTGGGAGTTATTGAAAAACACTTGAAGGACAACAGTCATTGGTCACAGCCAGCACAGACTCATGAGGGAAAAGCCCTGCTTGACAAATTTAATTTCCTTTTATGACAAGGTAACCCATGCAGCTGACCACAGAAAGCCAGGTGTGATCTTTTTGGATTTCAGTAAAAATTTTGATACTGTCCCTCACAGGATCCTTATGGACAAAATTATATATTTATCCAGCTGTCTGCTAGATAAGCATGTTATGCTGTGGGTGAGCAACTGGCTGACAGGTCAGGCGCAAAGGGTTATAGTGAAAGGGGTGATAGGTTGGTGACCTGTCACTAGTGGGGTTCTGCAGGACTCCATCTTAGGGCCAGTTCTCTTCAACATCTTCATAAATGACTTGGACACAGGATTCAAAGGTATACTAAGTAACTTTGCCAACAACATTAAATTGGGAGGAGCTGTTGACTCCCTTGAAGACAGGGAGGCCCTGCAGAGACACCTCGATAAATGAGAAGGCTAGAAAATCACCAACCATATGAAGCTTAACAAGGGTAATTTCCGGATTCTGCACCTGGGACAGGGCAACCCTGGATGTACAGACAGGCTAGGGAATGAGAAGATGGAGAGCAGCAATGCAGAAAGGGACCTGGGGGTCTTGGTTGATGCTAAGTTGAATATGAGTCAGCAGTGCCCTGGCAGCCAGGAGGGCCAACTGTGTCCTGGGGTACATCAGGCAAAGCAACGCCAGCCAGTCAAGAGAGGTGATTGTCCCCCTCTACTCTGCACTGGGGAAGCCTCACCTCAAGTCCTGGGGGCACTTTTGGTCACCCCAAAAAGAAAGATATAAAGCTATTAGAGAACATCCAAAGGAGGGTGTCCTGGTTTAGGGCAAATTTGGGAGGAAACCTCCAAATGGGGTCCCTCTAGAAAGCAAACCCAAACGGCCCCTCCACCAAATGGTCCGGGAAAAAAGTTTCCTGAGAGAAAAGTGGAAAAAACTGTTTATTCAAAAAGCAAAGTGTTCACAAGCACAAAAAATGAATAATATTAAACAACAAAACCTCTCGCCGTTCTGAAGAGAGATGGCAAAATTGAGAAAGTCCTTGCCATGGAGTGTAGCTCAGCTCGCTCAGTCTCTTATCAGTCCCTCTGGCACTGGAAAATGCCATCCTGGGCCCCAGTGGGCCGCAGGTGTGAGATCTGGGCGCTTTCTGGGTTTTTCAGTCCAAAACAGGTTTAAACAGTTCCAAGAAAAAAGGAAAAAAACAGTCCAGGAAACTTCTCTGCCTCAGTTAGCTAAAAACTGACCAAAAGCAAAGGAGATCTCTGTCCCACTGTCTGTCCTTTCTACAGACAACACAGTCCAGGAGCAGAATGTGGAGGAGTGAGTGCAGTTTCAGAAAACAAACTCAGCATTTCTCTTTCTCTCCCCTTCATTCTCAGAACCAGTCTTAAAGGTACAGAACACAATATCCAATATAAACAGAACAGATGATTGGGGATACAAGCATCATAAAGTCACTCTAGGACAGAGGGCTATGAAGATGGTGAAGAGTCTAGAGGAAGGCACATGAGGAGTGGCTGAGGTCACTTGGCTTGTTCAGCCTCGAGGAGACTGAGGAGATACTTTATCACAGTCTACAACTTCCTCACGAGGGGAAGCAGAGGGGCAGGCACTGATCTCTTCTCTCTGGTGACCAGTGACAGGATCCTAGAGAATGGCATGAAGCTGTGTCAGGAGGTTTAGGTTGGATATTAGGAAAAGGTTCTTCACCCAGAGGGTGGTTGGGCACTGGAACAGGCTCCCCAGGGAAGTGGTCACAACTCCAAGCCTGACAGAGTTCAAGAAGGATTTGGACAATACTCTCAGGCACAGGGTGGGATTCTTGGGGTTGTCCTGTGCAGGGCCAGGAATTGGACTTTGATGATCCTTCCAACTCAGGATAGTCTATGATAACAGCAGAATGACAAGAAAATGCTAATGTCAACAAAGATGAATCTCCTCTGGACCAGGGGGATGGGAAAGAAAGGGGTAAGGTTGCACAAAAGGTAGCCTAAGACTAATTATCATGGTGAAAAAATCACACCCCTGGGAAGGGACCTTGTATGTTAATGTCACACCAACCTCATATTGAACTAGTCACTAATCGGAGCATGCACAGAAATGAGTTAAGCTGACCAATTAACAAGTTTTACACAACTTCTTTGTTTTATCTTGTATAAAAGCCTGCAAACTCTCCAAAGAGGTGTGCTAGCTTTGCAAACTATCACCTAGCACACCTTTCTGCAGAACCACACTAAAGGTTATAAGGTGAATCTCAGCTCTGTGTTCATGGTCTCTTGCACACCAGGCATGAACCTAAACCCCAACTGAAGGACTCCACAGGGTACCCTACAGATTTCTTGATGCTTGGTCTTCTCATCTCTTGGCCACACCACTACTGAAGGACTCTAAAGTATATTAACTTTTAGTTTATTATCATAATAATGAACATTAGATATATGCATTCAAACCAAATTAGGTTTTAGGAGTAGAGTAAGTATTTGTCTCAATCAATCTGCAATTCACGATACTCAATACAGTTCCAAATTAGCATGCTATGCTTTGAAGTTTAGAAAACTTGTCCCCTCACCCCTCCAATCACCACTACAAACATCAAGAGAATTCCTGTTACTGAAAGTATGCAAGTTTTGTTCTGAAGGTTACTGTTCAGTATTCACTATGTGAAAAGAGAAGCTCTAAACAAAAATAAAATAACTTTTTTTTCAAGAGGCCTTTTAATATTCACAACATTTGAAGTGCTCGGGTCAGAGGTTATTCCGTTTTAGCACCAGTATTTAGAAACAGCATGCAATTCATCTGGGTATCAAACAAAATCAGAGTACTTGACAAATTATCCCGTGCCTCATTTTAAGACTGATGACATTGACACTAGTATACAGTGTTGTGAGGAATCCTTAACCTTCCTAACAGGATACTCGGGAGTTATACAAGTAGATGTCACAGAATCACAGAATGGGTAAGGTCAGAATAGACCACAGTGGGTCATCTGGTCCAACCTCCCTGCACAAGCAGAGTCATCCCAGAGCACATGGCACAGGATTGTGTCCAGACAGTTTTTGAATATCTCCAGTGAGGGAGACTCCATAACCTCTCTGAGCAGTCTGTTCCAGTGCTCAGTCACCCAGCAACTAAAGAGGTTCTTCCTCATATTCAAGTGGAACTTCCTGTGCATCAGTTTCTGCCTGTTGCCTCTTGCCCCATTGCTTGACACCACAGAGCAGAGCCTGGTCCATCCTCTGCCCCTCCTTGAAGATACTGACAGACATTGATGAGGTCCCCTCAGGTATCTCTTCTCAAGGCTGAACAGGCCCAACTCCCTCAGCCTTTCCGCATAAGAGAGATGCTCCAGTTCCCTCATCATCTCTGTAGCTTCCACTGGATCAGCTCCAGGAGCTCCATGTCTCTCTTGTACTGATGACCCCAAGACTGGACACAGCACTCCAGATGTGCCTTACCAGGGCTGAGTAAAGGGGGAAGATTATTAAGGAAATTTCCCAGTCTGACCATTCATGAGACACTTTGGCAGTCACTCTCAATGCCAGAGCCTTTAACTGCTGGGACCAAAGCCCCTTCACAACGGGTGGCTCCAGTGAGCTACCCTACTTGACTCCCTACACACCCCACTCACACAGTGAGACCAAGTTTCCTTACCATTTCCACCCCAGGTTTTCCATAGCAGAGTCTCAGATGTCTTGTTCCATAAAGCAATTTATTCACCGTGCAGTAGCACAGAAACAGCCCAAGCTGGTGCCTTTGAGGAAGGACCCCCAACCAAAGCTTTTGTACCCTCAAAGTCTAGGTGAGTAATAGTCTGGGGTCATCGGCTCCTGCTCTGTTCCTGAGTGCCAAGTCACCTGGCTGGGCCACAGGTCCCTGTGTCCTTTGTTATGCAAAGGGTTGACACTTCACAGCCTCTTGCCTCGGGGTCCTACCACCCAGAGCTCAATCTGTAGCTGGCACTGCAGCCAAACACAGAATCACCTCCCTCGACCTGCTTGCAACGCTCTTCCCAATGCACGCCAGAATCCCATTGGCCTTCTTGGCCACAGGGACACACTGCTGGCTCGTGGACAGCTTGTTGTCCACCAGGACACCCAGGTCTTTCTCTGCAGGGCTGCTTTCCAGCAGATCGGCCCCCAGCCTGTGCTGATGCACCAGGTTATTCTTCCCCAGGTGCAGGACTTTGTTGCACTTGCCTTTGTTGAACTTCATACAGTTGTCTGAAGTTATTCAGGTGCCCTGCATCTACCATAAAAACCAAAGCACATCATGATGATGTCTGCCATTAACCTCATCACCAGTTTTCAACTTCATGTGCTACAAAATAAGTTACATCATATTGATTTTGCTAATCCATTCCAAATAGTGTACACTTTAAACACACCTGCAATGCAAGTTAATTAGACAACATTGACAAGCTAGCCTGTGAGTCCAAGAGCAAAAGGAGAACAACATCTAAACTATTCATGGCTTCTGCTCCGGTATCCCAGGAAACCAGCTGCAGCTACTTGATTCAAGTTGTGTATTATGGCAGAATTGTCTGCAATCCCACCCTAATAACCAGCATTTCTACAGCTGTTAAGTAGCATCTACAAAGGAGAGCAGCAGGTTTCCTATAGAATCTTGAGCATGAATTGCACATGCAAAAGCACAGTATATCTGGGGAGTGTGGTAGTTAAGCACGGATGTGAGGGTTTTTTCCTAAGGAAGTTATAGCAAATATTGGCAGCTTGGCTGACCAATAGAAGAGTTGTTCACGCCTCTGGAGGGCCCAGGCTTAAATCAGAGCTCTCAGGTGACTTGGCCCTTTTTCTTCTTCTGGCTGGCAAGGAGTTAACATCATTTCATAAGTCAGAGGCTCAGGTCCAGGTCATCCCCCCCGGGCTCCCGACAGGGGAGGAGGAGATTGCAGATCGGCAGTGCTGGCCCTGCGCCAGGGGCTGTGGCAGCCGTGCCCTTGGCTTGGCTGCTGGAGCCGCTGGCCCGAGGGAAAAGAGAATCTTTCTCCGGAGCCCCAGGGAGCTGATCCAAGTTTGAGTCGCTTTGGATTTGACCAGGGGTGGGGGAGGGTCATCTATCAGCGTTCCTGAGCATACTTCCCTCCTCCCCCACCCCCATCACCTGCTCGGCCTTGAAGTTCCATACCGGGAGTCAGCTGGAGGAGAAAAAAAAAAAGACTCTGGGCAAAGACATTAACCCTTTCCCTCCTCCATGGAAGACAGAGTGATTTAAAACGTAGAGAGACAGCATGAAATAAAGTCAGTGAAAAAACTGATAAAGACTATTGGAAGAAGGGATGGAGGAAGTGGACATTTTTGATTGGACTTCTCTGGATGTAAACCATGGAGAAATGGACCGTTTCTTGTAATATCATAATGCTGTTTGGGGGAATGCAGGTTCGAGCCAAAAGTTGTGTGTATTGATGTAATTGAGATTTAATTGAGAATTCTGAATAGAGTAAGCCCCCTGGCTCCTGGGGTAAAATAAGGAGGTCTCAGATTTTGAGACAAAGATGATTCTAGAGAGAAGTGATTTTGAAGCCCCGGCTCCTGGGCTGAAGAGAGGTCTCTATTTCTTTTGAGACAGAGATGATTTTAGAGATAGAAGAAGAGAATCCTTGTTTTATACTAGAAGAAGCATTCTTAAAACAGTACCCCAAAATATGCTGAGGCCCATAAGCAGCTTGGGAAGCTGTTAAATGGGTGGGACTGCACAGATCTACAAAATTCCGGGCAGTTGCAGATTTGTGACATTGAGAGCCATCATACCTGTTCTCGTGGCATGTGTCTCCATGAAATTCTAGAGAGACTCCTCTCCCAAAGTGATGCAAGATTATGTCTAGATGGTTGCAACTGACTGAAAATCATAGTTTTCTCTCTATGTTGTGTGGGAAAGTGAACAGTTTGTGGTAGGGGGAAAGGTGTTTGAAGGTTTCGTTTTTCTTTCTTCTCTTTTTCCTTAGTGTGTGTTAATAAACTATCTGTTTACCTTTAAGTTGGGCCTGTTTTGCCTTTTTCTCCCAAAATCCTATCTCCCAGAGGTAAAAAAGAGCAGATACTCAAACCACTACACTAAATTTGGCAAAACAGAATTCGGCAAACGTGAAACCGCTACAGGGAGTCAGGATGTTACCAAAGGGGGGTTGGAAGAAATTAAATAATGAAGTAGTAGTAGTCATGCTAACGCTTGAAGATTGCCCTGTTAGAAGTAGGCCCGAATCCTGGGAATGTGCCATGGGAATGTACTGAGGTTCCTGAGACTTAAAAGGCTTAGCTAAGAACAGAACAGGTAGAAATTGTTAGATGTTTCCATGAGATTAAGTTAAAGTATAACGTAGCCATGGGTATCTGGTGGTGGGAGTTTGACCACAGGAGCTAAACCATAGTCTTGGAGCAGACAACCATGTGAAATTTATGACTTCAAGGAGTGTAATTTGATTTTGATATATGTATCTATTGTAACTTGGGATGTGGGGTTTTGCACGTACACTAATGAAGTAATCAGTTGTAAAAGGATATAAAAGCTGATTGTAAAATTAGGGTCTTCGGGATCCTGACTTGGGACGCTAGTCCTCAGGTCCCCAGGCCCTAATAAAGCACCACATAAATCAACTCTGTTGGTTTGTGTTTTACTCTGGGTATCGGGCAACAAGGACACTCCCATCTTAGAAATGTCTTAGCTGGGTCAGACTACATATTTGCAGAGACAGCAGTATAAAACCTAGCTCACTTTCACAGAGTAGCACAATGAAGTAAGTGAGCACATGATGCCAGGGTATCCCAAGCTAGATGGTCACTCCGTTTCTTTCCTCAGAATGGGCTCCATTGACCCCTTGGTCATGTAACTCAAGAAAGCTTCCTTAACTTCATTAAACACATTTAGACTTTCCCTAAAATGTAAGCACATTGTTTGGAAGGTTTTCTACATGGTAATATTTAGTTTGTAATTTTAATGTCCTAACAGAGCTATTAGGTCATTACAATCCTAATAGTCTACATAGACTCTTTTGGGCTAAAATCCAAATTTATTTCAGGTACCATGTGTGCCATTTTAGTCTGCCAGTTCATAGCCTTGAAGCCTTTATCTGTTTGTACAGAGAAGATACCAAACCAACTACCCACACTCCAGAAGTCAGCATTTAGACTCCTGAATTCTTCTCAAAGGATGCTTTCAGAAAGCCATAATTAGTCCAACATTCTTTTTCAATGTGTTACAAAGTTCAAGTTGTCCCAAATATGGGTTCTACCCCATATGCAAGAAGCTAATCCACACAGTTACTTATATCATGTCTGTGCAGAGATGGGTGCTAGGTGGTGAATCCCCAAAGCTAGCACACCCTCAGTATGCCAGTGACCCATTTTTATACACTACAAACAGTGAAAGATTAGCATTTCCCCTATACCCACAATCTAAAGCTATAGTCATTGGCTGTATCTTCCTTGATCTCCATTTAAAGATATAGTACACAAGTATTTTATCAAGCATGTTCTATGATAACATGTGAAGGGATTTATGTGAGTAAGGGGCAATTACAGGCTATGAGCAGGTATTTTACTATGCTAATGACTAAAGGTTAGCACAAAGTTTAAGTAAAATTCTTCTTTGACTTCATCAGCAGTTAGCACCACTATGTCAATTAGTCCTATTATTCTCCTGAACCAATTCCCCAAGTCTGGTAACCAAAATGTAAGCCACTCCTATACTTTAGCAATACCTAAGAATTGATTATGCTTTTGTACTTCATGTAATACTTTTACTTTACTTATAGCATTTGTTATTATTATTTCCAGGCTTAAGCAAATTAGTATTTTTATAGATTACCACTATAGCTGTAGGTAACAATATCGCTAATACACAAAAGCAATGACAATAGTCCTTAAGGACAGTGTAGTTCAAGGGGCTTCAGATTCCCAGGTGCAATTAATTAAGGTTCTTTGTGTAGTTTTGTTTTTCATGGCCCCAATGGTGTTGATGTCCACTGTGATCCAAAGTAGCTTTCTTTACTCTGGAACAGTAAAACCAAGAGTTAATTCATTCTACCTTTACTGCTGTGTAGGTCGTTAAAATGGGGTCCTTTCCACTTTTCTTTTAATGGTTCATCCTTCCGAGTTCAAATATAGACCGAGTCTCCAGGTTTGAAATCATGCACCAGAGAGTCCAGAGGAAACAAAGTTCACTGGTTAATACCTGTGTGGGGAGGATAATACCCAAGAAAGAGACAAGAAATAATTTCTCATCAATTTCTCCCCTTTTAAGTGCATTTGGATAGTTTGATTTCCCATATCACTAACAGGATAGTTTTCCATGTAATACTACAAATGGACTTACTCCTCCCTAACTCATGGAGTTATCCTAATTTTCATCAACACAAAAGATAAAACCTCTACCCATTTAAGCTGTGTTTCCTGACATAATTTTGTGATTTAATTCGAGACTGATTCATTCTATCTTCCCACTTGATTGCAGTGTGTGAATCCCATTTCATTTGGAGAAATTTTGATACTCCCTGAACTACCTCTGAAACAAAATGGGGTCAATTATCTAAGGATAGGCCTTTGGGGATCCCAAACCTAGGGGTTATTTCCTTTAGTAAGACCAACAACTTCCCTAGCTCAATTGTTACGATATGGGAAAGCCTCTGCCCATTCTGTGAAGGTATTCACTAAAACAGAGAGATATTTGTAATATTATCATTTCATAATGTTAACATTTATAGTGTTATTTATAATGTTTTTGGTAACTCAGTAACCATGTGCCAATACTCCCCAAGAGCTATTCCTCTTTTTACCTCTTCCACTGGGGGATTTCTTTGGATTTTAGGATTATTTACACAGCAGACAGGACATCTTGTCATTATATTCCCAGGGAATTGCACTTTTGATCCTACAGCATGTCTTCTGATACTACTTATCATAGCATCTGCTCCCGTATGGGTCTCTTCATATAACTTCTTGAGCAGTGCCTCCATCATTTTAGCATTAGTTAAAATCTGTTGGTTTGGATTTGTCGCGGTGATTGCTGGCATGCAGCTGCCAGATAAATATGGTCATATCAGACCCCCAAAACTTGACCAGCCTTGAAGTAAAAACAAGTCCGTGGATGAGGCGGGGATAGGTTGGATTCAAACCCAAGCAGGGACCTCAGCCAGCCCCATTCGATCCTAAGTACAGATATATCACTGGTCAAAGAGCTGGGCGGTGTTAAGGCCCAGACCAATCAGCTGTTTAAACCTGGGAAATTCAAATCCCCTATAAAAGGAAGTTCTGAACAATAAAACAGGCTGTTTGTCTCATGATTGTTGTCTCCGACCAACAACCTCATGTAACAGGAGGGACCCCACCATCCTTCTGTATTTTTGGTGCATTTTAGTCCCACTAATTGAGTTTCCTTTTCTGAATATTCAGGGGGTTTAATCTCCATTCTTTTTTCAGGTATTAAAGCTCCAATTATTTGGTTTTGATTCACTGCCTTTTTTGCCACTAAGTCTGCTTTTCTATTTTCTTGAATCACTTTGCTGTCCTTTTTGATGTGCATTATAGCCACTTCTTGAGGTTCCAGTACTGCCTACAGAAGCTTCAAAATTTCCTGCCTGTATTTTATACCACTTCCCGAAGAATTCAAGTCTTCATTCTTTCCATATAGCCCCATGAGCATGTACTACTCCAAAGGCATATTTCGAATCAGTAAATATATCAATCCTCTGCTCTTTTCCAATCTCAAGGGCTCTAGTGAGTGCAATAATCTTGGCCATTTGGGCCAAGGTATTCAGAGGCAAAGGTTTCACTTCTATTTCCTCCCCTAATGTCACTATTGCGTATCCTGCCCTTCTTACTCCATTTTGCACAAAGTTACTGCCATCAATGTAGAGTTCTTTATCCAGATTCTGTAAAGGTTCATGCATTAAATCTGGTCAACTTGCATATAGCTGCTTTATGGTATGCAGATGGCCATGTTGTAGCCATGTGTGTGACATCAACTTTAAATCCACCCACTTTGGTACCTACTGAAGAGCAAGAGCCTTTACATCTCCCTGTTCCATCAGCATAGCTTGTTTTTTGCCAGTTGGCTTGGAGACATCCAGTGATGTTTCGAAACCTTTTCATGCTTCTATTCTTATAGGATATCAGTTCACTCTTACTGGTTTAGCTCCTGGTTTCAATTTTATCTTACTTGGAGTCACTTTTACCTGTTTTTCTGAAGCCCATACCAGTGGAATCACCACACTTGAAACAGCACCTGGAATGTTTTCTGATTTCCTCCAATGGCTTGCTCATTAGTAGGCAAAACTGAACTTTCCATGCTGTCTCAGGTGGAATGAAACTAATTTGTGCTCACCATCCAGTAGCCCTCAAGCTTCTTTAGTGCTTTAATGAATTCACTGTAACATTTTCTGTTACTTTTTAAATGCCTTCTTGCTGTTGAAAGGTTCTTCATGCTACAACACAGTGAAGCTGACTGCATGGAAAATCAGCTTGAAGGAATCTCCACATCTGGTTTTGATACTAATATATGGTTTCTTCCAAACACTTGATATTTGAATCAAACTGTCATTTTCTAATTTGTTGTCCTTCCCAATACTGATTTATGCACTACATCACAATTGTTAATATCTGCTTAAGTCCACTGGTTTTGTCTCTGATACTGCCTGGTATATTTTAATAAACTTAGACAATGCAAGTTCAGCTGCCTTATTTTAGTGGGGAGGAACAGAGCAACAAAATAAAGGCTCTAAATATGGTTTGGTCACCTCTTGTAAATTATCACACACAGAATCACTAGGTTGGAAGAGACATTCAAAATCATCGAGTCCAACCCAGCCCTAACACCTCAACTAGACCATGGCACAGAGTGCTACATCCAGTCTTTTTTTAAAAATATCCAAGTATGGTGACTCCACCACCTCCCCGGGCAAACATTTCCAGTACTTTATCACCCTTTCTGTAAAAAACTTTTTCCTAATATCCAACCTATATTTCCCTTGGTTCAGCTTCTGTCAGTTGCTGCCTGGAGAAAGAGACCAACCCCCACCTGGCTACAACAACCTTTCAGGAAGTTGTAGAGAGTGATAAGGTCACCTCTGAGTCTCCTTTTCTCCAGGCTAAACAACCCCAGCTTCCTCAGTCGTTCCTCACAGGGCTTGTGTTCCAAGCCCCTCACCAGCCTTGTTGCTCTCCTCTGGACACACTCAAGTGTCTCAATGTCCTTCCTAAACTGAGGGGCCGAGAACTGGACACAGTACTCTAAGGTGCGGCCTCACCAGTGCTGAGTACAGGGGAAGAATGACCTCCCTGTCCTGCTGGCCACACTATTCCTGATACAGGCCAGGATGCCATTGGCCTTCTTGGCCACCAGGGCACACTGCTGGCTCATGTTCGGTTGGCTGTCGACCAGTATCCCTAGGCCCCTTTCCGCCTGGGCACTGTCCAGCCACACCATCCCCAGCCTATAACGTTGCAGGGGGTTATTGTGGCCAAAATGCAGGACTCGGCATTTGGATTTATTAAACAACATCTTATTGGATTCCACCTATGCATCCAAGTGTTACAGGTCTCTTTGCAGAGCCCTCCTACCTTCCAACAGATCGACACCTGCTCCCGGCTTGGTGTTGTCTGCAAATTTACTAATGAAAGACTCAATACCCTCATCCATGTGGTCAATAAAAATATTGAACAGAACTGGCCCCAGCACAGACCCCTGAGGGACACCACTAGTGACTGGCCACCAGCTGGATGCAGCACCGTTCACCACCACTCTCTGGGCTCAGCCATCCAGCCAGTTCTTAACCCAGCAAAGAGTGCTCTTGTTCAAGCCATGGGCTTCCAGCTTTTCCAGGAGTATGCTGTGGGAGACAATGTCAAAGGCCTTGCTGAAGTCCAAATAGACAACATCCACAGCCTTTCCCGCATCCACCAGGCGGGTCACCTGGTCATAAAAGGAGACCAGGTTGGTCAAACATGACCTACCCCTCCTAAGCCCATGCTAGCTGGGTCTAATACCCTGGCCATCCTGTAAGTGCTGTGTGATGACACTCAATATAAACTGCTCCATTACCTTACTGGGTACTGAGGTCAGGCTAACTGGCCTATAATTACCAGGATCCTCCTTCCCACCCTTTTTGTGAATGAGTTTCACATTGGCCAGCTTCCAGTCATCTGGAACCTCACCAGTGAGCCAGGACTGTTGGTAAATGGTGGAGAGCGGCTTTGCAAGCTCAGCTGCCAGCTCCCTCATCACCCTGGGATGGATCCCATCTGGTCCCATAGATTTATAAACATCCAAGCAGCTCAGCAGTTCTCTGACTGCCACCTCCTGGATAACAGGGGGAACATTCTGCTCCCTGGTACCATCTACCAACCCAGGTGGACAGTTGTCCTGAGGACAAGCCGTCTTCCCACTAAAGACTGAGGCAAAGAAGGTGTTAAGCACCTCCGCCTTCTCATCTGCAGTTACTAAATTCCCTCCCGCATGCAATAGAGAACAAAGGCTGGTCTTACCCTTCCTTTTACCATTAATATATTTGTAAAAACATTTTTTATTATCCTTTACAAAAGATGCCAAGTTAAGTTCAAACTGAGCTTTGGCCTCCCTAATATTTTTCCTACATGCCCTAGAAACCCCCTTAAATGCTTTCTGTGAGACCTGACCCTCCTCCCAAAGATGATACATCCTCTTTTTATTCCTAAGTTCCTTCAAAACCTCATTGCCCATTCAGGCTGGACGTTCCCCTCCTCGACTCATCTTTTGGCACACAGAGACAGTCTGTTCCTGTGCCCTCAAGATCTCTTTTTTGAAGCATGCCCACCTTTCCTGGACTCCTTTGTTTTTAAGGGCTGCTTCCCAAGGAACTCTCTGAATAAGTCTCCTAAATAGGCCCAAGTCTACCCTCCAGAAGTCCAATGTAAAAGTATTATTGATGTTCCTCCTGATTTCACCAAATATCGAGAACTCTGTAATTTCACGATCACTATGCCCCAAATGGCCTCCAACCGCCACATCTCCCACCAGCCCATCTCTATTTGCAAACAACAGTTTTAACATAGTCCCTCCCCTGGTGGGTTCACTCACCAGCTGTGACAAAAAGGTGTCCTTCACACACTCTAAAAACTTCCTGGACTGCCTTTTTTCTGCTGTATTAAGTTCCCAGCAGATGTCTGGTAGGTTAAAATCACCTACCAGAACAAGGGCTGGTGATCCTGAGAAATTCTCTAGCTGCTTATAGAATAAGTTGTCTACCTCTTCTTCCTGGTTGGGTGGACAATAACAGACTCCCAGTCAGATGTCAGCCTTGTTGGCCTTCCCTTTAATTCTTACCCATAAGCATTCAACCTTATAGTCATTAGTTTCAATACCCATGGCATCAAAAGCCTCCCTGATATTAAGGGTCACCCCTCCACCTCTTTTCCCTTTCCTGTCTCTTCTGAAGAGCTTGTAGCCATCCAGTGCAGTGCTCCAGCCATGTCTCATCCCACCACGTTTCCATGATGGTGACTACATCACAGCTTTGCTGTTGTACCATGGCTTCCAGCTCCTCTTGTTACCCATGCATTAGTATACATGCACCTCAGATGGCCTACTGATTTCACCACTAACTCAGGTTTATCACCTTCAGGTTTATCTGCCCCAGACTAGGGATGCTGCCCAGAAACCTGCCACAGGGGCTGGGGGCACTTCCCCACAGCACCAGCTGAAGTCAGAGGGAAAGGTGGATAGCGCAGCAGTAGAACCAACAAATGTTACAACTGTTCAGGCTCCAGCCAAACCAGAAGGGCAGCCACAGGCAGCAGCAGTCATCCCTGTGCAAAGGAGGAAATATAAAGCGAAATTGGTATGTCTGGTTTATGACAATGAGGTACCAGGGCCCTCACCACCAACAGAGCAACCGGAGCCAGAGATAATTACTGAGTCCCTGTCGTTTGACAATCTCCACAGTCTGTGGAAAGACATTCATTATACAATGTGTGGACAAGGACATTTTGGCCTGGTTGATCCAAGTTTGAGACCTTATGGGTGAAGGCATGCAACTTGATGGTACTGAAGCAAGGTTTTTGGGATCCTTAGCCCAGGATGCAGGTATTAAGCAGGCATTCAGGAGGGAGTCAGGACCCCTTTCTCTCTGGGAGAGGCTTCTAACAAGTTTAAGAGAGATGTTCGTTTACAGAGAGAGACTGCAGGACCACCATCATAACAAGTCCTTAAAGACCCTAGAGGAAGGGATCCTACACCTGAGAGAAATGGCACTGCTGGAGGTACTTTTTAAAAGGGACAGGCAACCCAATAGCAACCCTGACAAGGTCATGTGCACATCGCAAATGTGGTGGAGCCTTGGACAGCAGAGGCCATCTGAATACTCCAGTTTCATGGTGAAAATTAATTTCAAGGACAATCGAGAGACAATGGGCTCTATAGCAAGCAAACTCAGGATGTATGACAGCATGGTTCATGGCCCAATATAGACCCATATCTCTGCTGTAGAGACATTGGTTGAGTCTCAAGGATGAACAGAAAAAACTCAGAGATATTAGGGAGAACAGTTTCCATGTGGCACCAGTGTGAACCAGAGCCCCCAAAGTCAGAGCCAGACATACTCTAGCAAGAGAGAGAGGATACACCCCATGAACTGACTTATGGTACTTCCTACTTGACCATGAAGAAGACATGAGACAGTGGGACAGGAAACCTACCCATGTCCTGGCAGCCCGAGTACAAGAAATGAAGGAGAAAGAAAAAGGGAAGTCAGTAAGAGTGAGTGCAGTGCAGGTTCCTGTGGCCAAGGATCTGACCCACTGGAAGGTACCTCGCATATGTATTCACAAGACCAGAGTTAGAAGGGCCCTGCCTCTAGCCAGGTAGAAGCACAGGAAAACCGTGTCTACTGGACTGTGTGGATCCGAAGCCCAGGCACGTCAGAACCACAAGAACACAAAGTTTTGTTTGACACTGGTGCACAATACACATTAATGCCATTAGGACGTGGGGTCAGAAACAGTCTCCATTTCTGGGGTAACAGGGGGTTCTCAAGAGCTAACGGTGTTAAAAGTTGAAGTGAGCTTGACCGGGAAGGACTGGCAGAAACATCCCATTGTAACTGGCCCAGATGCCCCATGTATCCTGGGTATTGACTACCTCAGGAACGGATACTTCAAAGACCTAAAGAAACATCAATGGGCTTTTGGAATTGCTGCTGTGGACACAGAAGGAATTAAGCAACTGAACACCTTGCCTGGACTGGCAGAACATCCTTCTGTGGTAGGACTCTTGAAGGTAGAGGAACAGCAAGTACCAATTGCCACCTTGACAGTCGTTTTGGTTTAGGGTAAATTTGGGAGAAAAATTTTGAATAGGGTTTTTTTGGGGAATAAACTTAATTTTTTTTTTTTTTACTGGTTTGGGAAATAACTTTTTTGGAGAAAAGTGGAAAAAATTACTTATTTAACAAATAAAGAGTTTACAAGCATAGAAATGAATAACATGAAACAACAAAACTTGTTCTGAAGAGAGATGGCAAAATTGAGATGTTTTTGCTGTGGGTTAGCATAGTTTTTTTAGTTTTTTATTAGTTTTAGTTTTTTCACCACTGGAAAGTGCTGTTTGGTGGCTCCAGTGGGTTGCAGGGGCGAGATTTTGGTGTTTTTTTGGTTTTTTTACTTTAGGACAGGTTGAAACGATTTTAAGGAAAAAAGGAAAAAACAGTTTAGGGAGCTTTTTTGCTTCTAGTTAGTTAAACTAAAAGCAAAAAAAGATTTTTGTTTTGCTGCTGTTTGTGCTTTAACTGAACATTACTGTTCTGAGAAAGAATGCAGAGGAGTGAATGCTGGTTTTTAAAACAAACTGCGTGCTTTTTTTTTTTTGCTTTGCTTTTAGAACTAGTTTTAAAGGTACAGAACTTAATATACAGTACAAACAACAGATGATTGGGGATACAAGCATTATAAAGTTACTTTAGGATATTTTATTTTTTATCTTTATATCGTTAACTTATTACTAAAACTAAATAAATTTTAACTTTACAAACGCATATACATGTATATACATATACAGTACACAGCTATATATAGACAATGGTAGTATTATTTAGCAAACAGTGATATTTACACATGGTTTTTATTTAACAATCAGATTTTTTTGAGGTACACATCATGTTGTTTTATTTTCTTGCATTATTATGTGTAACTTGGATTTTGAGCAAAGAATTGTACAGATGGGCTTGTCTGTACTTGAGGCAGAATTGATTTAAACTTTTTTTTTAACAAAATTTTTATATGTACTATTTGGACTTTATTTTTATTTACTGTATGCAGGAGCTTAGACTAGGCAGGGCTTGCTTTGTTGGTGGAATTTTGGGTATTAATTAACTAGATGGTTTTTGTTAAATGCTGCTTTCAATTTTTGAAAGATTTTTTACTCTGTTTTTAACGTGGTTTTTAATAGTCTATTGTATTTTTTTACTTTTTTGGCAGGTGGTGCATGGTAGCGGATATGGTAAACTTATTGTTGTTTTTTAGCTTAGGTGTTGATAAGGCTATTTTTGAAATGAGTTTCATTGTTTGACTTAATTTTTTAGGGGTACTATGCTTTTAAAGAATTTGCTTTTTAAGGTTTAGAATGTTGTTACAGGCTGTAGTATGAGGCACAGGATAGGTTTTTAGTTATTTTGTGGTGGATTTTACTCTTGTGAGTACATAGTGTTTACTTTGGTGTCTTTGGGGTAGTGTAATATAATTAATTTGTCAGGTTTTTTTGTACTTATATTTGGACTACTGCTTACTATACTATAGGGGTTTTACTTGTTTGGCTTGTTTGATTGCAGTACATGTGTTACAGTCATGGATAACTTGAGAAATACTATTTATGGTTAGATTTACTTTTTGGTTTTGTGTTTACTTATAGGTGGCATTTTTACTTTGATGACGAGGCGTTATGAGTTTATTGAGTTAGGAACATTTTTTTTGTGTGTTGCTAATTTAAGTTTATTTTTGACATTTTTATTTTTGCAGCTTGATTTACTTGCTTATTGTTTTGGTATTTTTTATTAGCTTTACTCTTGGGGACATGGGCATTTACATGGCAGACTTACAGGTAGTTTTTTTTACTTTGGTAACGATGTTTTTTTACTTTTTAGCAGCTTAAATTGGTTTTTATTTATGTTGTTAATTACCTTTTTTTACTTTTTTAATTATTTCTCTAGAGCATTGGCTACTATTCATGAATTAGTATAGAGGTAGAGCTTTGGTTACTTTTTTTTAGCAATGTTTAGGGTTAATTGAATGGTTTTGAGTTTAGTGAGTTGGCTTGATTTACTTTTTTTTCAGTAGCTTGTGCGACTTGTCATGTGGGGCTCTATACAGCTGCTTTTTATTTTTATTTTTACAATGCAATAAGAATTATTTGCAAAAAGAGCGTAATGTGTTTTTTTTGTTGGTAGTTGGCTATATGGTGGAACTTTTTCAGCACGTGTTACTTGTTTTTGTTCTTTTTTATCAGTTAGGCCAAAGTTTTTACTTTTAGGCTAATTTGTAATTATTTTTAAAACTTTAGAGTGATTTAGTTTTTTAATACGGGCATGCTGTGTGATGAGAGTAATTCACTTAATGTGTCATTGGTGGCATGGTGGGTAGAGGGAACTTCTGTTTTGAACATTTACTTTAGTACTGGTAGTTGGGGTGCCAGGAGGAGTTGTCTTTTAGTGCTTATTACTTTTGAGGCAGCTTGGACTTTTTTATAGGCTGCTAAATTTTTTTTTTTTTTTTTTTTTGGGAGTGAAGTTGGCTTTACACTTTGTAGTTTTTGACTTTAGAATTTTAGTGGTTGGGTTTGAGTTTTACTAGGCATTTTTTGTTAAAGGCTTCAGGACAGACTGTTTTTTGGTTGCAGAGTAGAGCACGTGTTTTACATTTGGTTTTGTTTTGACTGGGTTAAGGGCTACTGCATGAGCGATTTTCTGTTTGATTTGGGTAAAGGCATATTGTTGTTCACGGCTCTACTGGAAAGTGTTTTTTTTGCGGGTGACTAGGTAGAGAGGGCTTACAATTTGGTTGCATTTTTCAAAAGCTTATGGTGCTTAGAAAAGCTTGTGGGGTTTTTTTGTTGGTTGGTGGAGACATTGCTGTGATTTTGTTGATGACATCGGTGGGAATTTGACGTTGTCTATTTTTTTATTTTACTTTCAGGAACTGGAGTTTTTGAGCAGGTTTTTAAATTTTGTTCTTTTTGATAGCGAAACTGGCTTGTAAGAGAATTTGGATTATTTTTTTTTAAACAAAGAGTTTTAATTTATAACTTTTAGCTAGAGCTATGCATTTTTACAAACAGCATTTATATGTTACAAGAAATAGTTTATTTTTTATGGTTTACTAGAGAAGTTTGGCTAAATGAAGCTACTCTTCCATCTTTTTTTTTACTTAAAAATTTTACTTTTTTTTTACTGACTGTTTATTTTATGTTTTGTTTTTTTTAACGTTTTGGGTTTTTTTACGTTTACTTTGAGGAGGTTTTTTTTGCTCTTAGAGAAGGGTTAGGCTTTGGAAGCTTAAATTTGTTAGGAAAGAGTTAAATTTGCTCAGGTTTGCAGTGGTTATGTGATTTTTGCCGGGCTGCAGTTTTGGCTGCACGGCTGTAGAAATTTAAAGTCGTGCTGATGGGGAAGGTTGGTAAAAGTTTTTTTTTAATGTTTTGATTTTATAGCGTGGACTCGCTTAGAGCTGCTCCCTGGGGCTCGGGGGGGGGAAAGATTTTATTTCTCTTCAAGCTAGCGATGCCAGTGGCCAGGGCCGGGGCACGGCACAGCCAGGGGCACGGCCCAGCCAGGGCCAGCCCCTCTCTGCCGGCCGCTGCGGCTTAGGGTGGGCAGGCCAGCACTGCCGAGCTGCAGCTTCTTTATCTCCCCTGCCAGGAGCCGATGGGGGTGTGGTGGGCCCAGAGGCACGATCGGTCGTGGGCCAGCCCTCTATTTAGCAGCGGGGGCGGCGGGCCCGGCCCAGGCCGCCAGGCCCCAGGGGCCACACGGCAGACTGAGACCGGCCCTGTTACCTGTTTCAATGCAGGAAGGAAGAGGAAGCACTTCTTAAGATTCTTCTGATTTAAGGCTTTTTGACCCAGAGGTGTATACCTGTATTTAATTGGCCAATTTGGCCATCAATTTTAAGAGTTAATCACTAATTGGTTTTTACCATCTGTGCTAAATCAATACATTCTACCCCTTACACCTCTGGGAAACACATTCAAAAATTATTATTAAAATTACTTACAACATATAACTTTTATCTACTTTAAAACAATAAAACTACTCTACTCCTAGATATTTACTATAATTCTCCTTAACATACTCATACTTACTTTGCCTTTAGATTTTTTCACTTAATCTTATGTCACAGTTTTCATTAATTGTCCGCATTCTCTACTAAAAAGAATGTAACGGTTTGTTTGCAACCAGGCGCAAACACTAAATTATGTAGTAGTTTCACATTCGCCAATTTTGATTTTTCCTGGCCAACGCACAAATTTTGTGATGGTTTTAGTGTTTGGTTTTTTTGTGAGATATGACTAGGAGAAAATAAAAAGCAAACAGGCTTAAAACTTAAAAGTTACGAAGATAGTTTATTTAACATATATTAAGAAGAAGAAAATAAGAAAAGAAAAAAAAAATGAAACTTTTAAAACATCCTTTTTTTCTACAAGTGTTTACTTTTTTACAAACAACATAGAGACAAAATTTACAATTTTTAGTTAGTTTCACAATTTAAAAATAATTTTTTATTAATTTTTTCGGAGAGGAGGTTTTTTAGAACTTTTATGGAGATTTTTTACTGAAAACATAAGACAGGTTTTTTGTGAGTTTTAATTTTCACGAAGACAGCTGCTTAGGAATCTGCCTTTGTGAAGTTTTTTTCAATTGCAGCTTTTTTAACACTGTATATGGGCCACGTTCACTTATTTAGGGTACTATTTAAGGATGCTTCTTTTAGTATTTTTTTTTCGATTTTTAAAATTATTTTAATCTCAAAAACTAGAGATTTCTTTTTTTTAGGAGCAAAGGGTTTAAATTTTTAACTTTTAGCTAGACCTATGCATTTTTTCAAACAGCATTTATATGTTACAAGAAATAGTTTATTTTTTATAGTTTACTAGAAAAGTTTAGCTAAATGAAGTTACTCTTCCATCTTTTTTTTTACTTAAAACTTTTTACATTTTTTTACTAACTGTTTATTTTATGGGTTTTTTTAAAACGATTACTTTGTTGGGTGTTTTTTTTTTTCTCTTAAAGTTAAGCTTCAAAAGCTTTAATTTGTTAGGAAAGAGTTAAATTTGCTCAAGTTTGCAGTAGTTGTGTGATTTTTGCCGGACTGCAGTTTTAGCTGCACAGCTGTAGAAATTTAAAGCCGTGCTGATGAAAAAAGTTAGTAAGCATTTTTTTTTATTATTTTTTGATTTTATAGCATGAGCTCACTTAAAGCTGCTCCCTAAGGCTCAAGGAAAAAAAGATTTTATTTCTCTTCAGACTAGCGATGCCAGTGGCCAGGGCACAGCCTGGCCAAGAGCACGGGTCAGCCAGGGCCAGCCCCTCTCTGCCGGCCGCTTCGGCCTAGGGCACGCGGCCGGCACTGCCGAGCTGCAGCTTCTTTATCTCCCCCACCGGGAGCCGATAAAGAGTAAGCCCAGAAGGATGACCAGTCTCAGGCCAGCCCTCTTTTTAGCTAAAGGAGCAGTGGGCCTGGCCTGGGCCGCCAGGCCCCAGAGGCCACGCAGCAGACTAGAACCAGCCCTGTTACCTGTTTCAATGCAAAAAAAAAAAAAAAACCAAACCAAAAAAACAAACAAACAAAAAAACTCCACTTCTTAAGATTCTTCTGATCTAAAGCTGTTCAACCCAGAAGTGTATACCTGTACTTAATTGGCCATCAATTTTAAGAGTTAATCACTAATTGGTTTTTACCATCTGTGCTAAACCAATACAACAGCGTATTGCCAGCAGTACCAAATGAATCAAGATGCCATGATCCACACTCACAAGATGATCTGTGAGCTGGAGAGTCAAGGAGTGTTTAGCAAGACCCGCTCACCCTTTAACAGCACCATCTGGCCAGTGTGCAAGTCTGAAGAAGAATGGAAATGGACAGTGGACTATCGTGGCTTGAATTAAGTTACTTCACCACTGAGTCCTGCTGTGCCAGACATACTAGAGCTTCAGTATGAACTAGAGTCCAAGGCAGTGAAGTGGTATGCCACTACTGACATTCCTAATGCATTCTTCTCCATCCCTTTAGCATCAGTGTAGGACACAGTTTGCTTTCACCTGGAGGAGTGTGCAGTACACATGGAACCAATTGCCCCAGGGGTGGAAATACAGTCCCACCATCTGTCATGGACTGATCCAGGCAGCACTAGAGAAGGGTGAGGCTCCGGAGCATCTGCAATACATGGATGACATCGTGTGGGGGAACACAGCAGCAGAAATCTTTGAGAAAGGAGTGAAAATCATCCAGATTCTCCTTGAAGATGGCTTCATCATCAAAAAGAGTAAAGTCGAGGGATCTGCCTGAGAGATCCAGTTCCTGGGAGTGAAGTGCCAAGACAGAAGGCATCAGATACCCACTGAAGTCATCAACAGTCACAGCAATGTCTCCACCCACCAGCAAGAAGGAAATGCAAGCTTTCCTAGGTGCCATAGGTTTCTGGAGGATGCACACTCCCGAGTACAGCCAGATTGTGAGCCCTCTTTACCTGGTTACCTGCAAGAAGAACAATTTCCACTGGGGCCCAGAACAGCAACAAGCCTTTGCCCAGATCAAGCAGGATTGCTCATGTGGTAGCCCTTGGCCCAGTCAGGACAGGACCAGATGTGAAGAATGCGCTTTACTCTGCAGCCGGGAGCCATGGTCTGTCCTGGAGCCTTTGGCAGAAGGTGCCTGGTGAGATTCAAGGCCAACCACTTGGATTCTGGAGCCAAGGCTACAGAGAGTCTGAAGTCAACTACACCCCAACAGAGAAGATCCTAGCAGCTTATGAAGGAGTTCAAGCTGCCTCAGAGGTGAATGGCACAGAAGCACAAGATTTCCTGGCATCCCGACTACTGGTGCTGGGGTGGATGTTCAAAGGAAAAGTTCCCTCCACACATCATGCCACTGATGCTACATGGAGTAAGTGGATTGCCTTGATTACACAGCGCACCCGTATTGGAAACCCAAATTGCCCTGGAATCTTGGAAATAATCACTAATTGGTCTGAAGGTGAGAAATTTGGTGTGATAGATGAAAAGGAGCAGGAATAGGTGACATGCTGAGGAAGCTCCACCGTACAATCAACTGCCAGCAGAAGAAACACGTTACGCTCTTTTCACTGATGGTTTCTGTCGCATCGTAGGGATGAAACGAAAGTGGAAAGCAGCCGTATGGAGCCCCACATGACAGGTCGCACAAGCTACTGAAAGAGAAAGTGGATCAAGCCAACTCGCTGAACTCAAAGCTATTCAACTGGCCCTGGACATTGCTGAAAGAGAGAAGTGGCCAAAGCTCTACCTCTACACTGACTTGTAGATGGTAGCCAATGCTCTGTGGGGATGGCTAGACAGATGGAAGAAGGCCAATTTGCAATGTAAAGAGAAACCCATCTGGGCTTCTGAAATGTGGCAAGACATCACTGCACAGGTAGAGAAGCTGATTATGAGATGTAGATGCACACATGTCTAAGAGTCAAGACAACGAGGAACATCATAACAGCGAACAGGCAGACTGGGCTGCCCAAGTCAAAGTGTCACAGGTAGATCTAGACTGGTAGCACAAGGGAGAGTTGTTCCTAGCTCGATGGGCCCATGATGCCTCAGGTCATCAGGGCAGAGATACCACCTCTAAGTGGGCATGAGAACGAGGGGTGGATTTAACCATGGATACTCTCTCCCAGGTTATGCACGAGTGTGAGATGTGCTGCCATTAAGCAGGCTAAGAGAGTAAAGCCTCTGTGGTATGGTGGGCAGTAAAATACACATAGGTATGGAGAGGCCTGGCAGGTTGATTATGTCTCACTGCTGCAAACCTGCCAAGGCAAGCACTATGGGCTTACCATGGTGGAAGCAACCACCAGATGGCTGGACATGCACCTGGTGCCTCATGCTACTGCCTGGAACACAATCCCAGGCCTGGAAAAACAAGTCCTGTGGTGACATGGCACCCCAGAGCTGAGTCAGATAATGAAACTAATTTCAATAATAGCTTAGTTACCACCTGGGCAAAAGAGCGTGGCATTCAGTGGGTGTATTGATGCCTAATGATTTTTGCCTTTTTTCTTTTATATATTCTCTATATTCTTTACACATATTTGGAGCTCTGTAGCCTATTATTGCATTCATAGCTAGTTTAACCACTACTTTTCCCTGCCCTGATAGGCAGAAAGACAACATATTCCAAAGCCCCTATCCTATCTTGGTTCTTTCTGGGAATCAAGGGAGAAAAACAGCTCTTTGAGACACATTTTCATCAACAAAGTTCAGTTTCCACCTGAGGGGAGAGGATTTAGGAGGGGCATGAACTGAGGGGAAATTGCATCACCTCTTATGTATCTAATCGGTGCTTTTTGTCAAATATGCTAATTTACTAAACTTATAAAACTGTATTCACCCCATGGAGGGGTGGGCTTTTGTGGACATTTTCCATATCTGCCCCTGGAGGCCTCCAATAAAGATCAACCTTTATATTACTTCCAATACTATTGTCTCGAAAGCATGTTGTTTCATTTCTAGGTTCGTTAAGACATCAGTATCATATCCCATACCATGCACCAGCTACCAAGAAGGTTGAATGGTGTAATGGACTGGTGAAAACCACTCTGAAGGTGTTGGGTGGGGGGACTTTCAAGCAGTGGGATCAGCATCTAGCAAAGGCTATGTGGCTAGTCAACACTAGAGGCTCTATCAATTGAGCCAGCCCTGCCCAACCAGAGTCCCTTCACACTATAGATGGAGATAAGGTCCCTGTAATACACCTGAGAGGTATGCTAGGGAAAACAATTTGGATTAACCCTGCCTCAAGCAAAAGCAAACCCATTCATGGGATTGTTTTTGCTCAAAGACCAGGTTGCACCTGGTGGGTGATGCAGAAGGATGGAGAAACACAATGTATACCTCAAGGGGACCTTATTTTGGGGTGAACTGTTCATAATATTGCATCTGTATTCGTATCTGGGCATATATATGTATATAATCAGAATAATGCATGTATGTATATAGTTTAAAAGTCTAAGTTCAATATAACATGTTAGTATGGGGAAAAATTTGGGCTGGATAATGTGGTGGGTTTAGGTTTCTCAGTAATCAGGGAGATGCTAGAATGGGGATGCAGTGGCTTTTCTGGGTGAATAGTCAGCAATTAAGACCCAAAGGGAAGTGGCCAATGGCTCTGGCATTCCAATGGAGTAATTTTGGGGTTGGGGAGTTTTAGCTGGTGATGCCTTAAGTTTTAGCTTTCAGGTTTTTCAGGTTCTGTGCTGCCTAGGTGTGTAGTTCTGAGCCTCATATTAAGTGTTAGCAAGCTCTCTTCACAGAGTAGGTCAACAAAACAAATCCTTTCCCACATGGAGACCAAGAACAACTGTTACAAATTTTCAGGCCCAAAAGCATAAACAATGGTGAACTGAAGAGAGAAAACAAGAAGGATGGGACTTCATAATCTGAAGCTGTAATTGGACAATTAAAACTCAATATGCAAATAGACCAAAACTTATAAAAGTGTAAGACCTCATGACCGGTCGTCCATTTTGTGACCATTTTGGGTCCATCTTGGGTGTAGCCCTGACCAGGCTCTTGTACTGCCCAAGGCGTACCCTTAAAGGCCTTTTAAAAATATCTACTTTATTCTCTATCTCTGTCCAGTCTCTGTTCCAGGTCAGCCTTCCCAAGGCATCACTGGGGGGTGGGCTCTCCCAATTGGGTTATTTTACGGGAATTGCAGAGTAATGTTGCGAGAGGTGGTGGGGCTGACCTGAGACTTGGCTGGGAGGTGGGTCCTTCTTCCCTTCTGCTCGGGAATCCAGAGCAGTCACGTGGTGTGCTGCCTGGAGTCGGGGCAGTCTCCACCGAATCTCTTTCTGCACACTAGTTCAGCACCACAATCAAGCCCTGCCTACCTTCCCCAAGTTGTGCCAGCTGCTGTTGGCAGTGCCAAGACTGGTCGCCGCTCGCCTAAGTGCTCAGTGGAATCACCCCCTTCTTTTCTTTCATCTCAGCTACCATTACCCTCTGGGGAAATTCTGGGCTTGCATCAGAGTGCCCCCTGCTGGCTGCGAATGTGCTACTGGGCCCTTTGCATTGCCAAACCTGCCAGCATCCCCTGCCAGTTGAGATCATAACTATACCAAAAGGGAAAAATAGTACTTAGTGGGTGGGAAACTTCTGTTATTTTGTTGTTTGTTCTGTTCTGGTTTTTTTTTTTTATATATATATATATACTAGTAAAGAACTGCTATTCCTTTTCCTACATTTTTGCTTGGAAGTCCCATAATTTTCGAAGCTATAATAATTTGGAGGGAGGGGTCTTCTTTTCATTCCAAGAAGGTTCCCACCTCCCTTGGCAGACATCTGTCTTAAACCAAGACACATCTCATCAAGGGAAGGGGGCATTCTGGCATACATAGAAACTCATTAGTTAGTGTCCCCAATTGTACATTCCATAGGTTGTAGGAGCAGTTGTAGAGTTATCTTTCCTGTGGCCACAAGAATAGGTAGCTACTTTGCTTAGGGGTCCTTTACAACATTATTAAATGCATGACTGCTATCTATTAAAGTCTACTGTTTTATTCTCCAGCTGTACTGAAACCAGGGGATCAGCAGGGGATGCCCTGATATTTTCCCCTGGTCCCCTTCATTAATTGTCAAAATCCTCTAGCATCATAACATTTACATCTGCTAATTGACCCTTCCTGCCTACAAATAGCACACTGATTCATGCCAAAGACCCCAAACCCAACACCTCTCTATTCCTCCTCTTTCAGATTCTGCCAATACCACACTTCTTTCACAGTGTAGTGGTTTCATGTCCACCTCTGTTTCTGTTTGCCAAATTTAGTGTAGTGGTTTAATGTCTTTCTGCTGTGAGATAGGATTAGGAGAAAAAGGCAAAACAGGCCCAAACTTAAAAGTAAACAGATTTTATTAACACACACACTAAAAGCAGAAAAGGAAATAAAAATGAAACCTTTAAAACACTCTTCCTTCCCCCCACAAGTGTTCACTTTCCCACAAACAACACAGAGAGACAAAACCTGTGATTTTCAGTCAGTTTCACCATTTGAAGATAGTCATTTATCAATTTTTTAGGAGAGGAGTCTTTCTTAGTTTACCATGGAATTTTCCCCCACTTACAACCTAGAACAGTTTTCTTGTGGGTCTCAACTCACAAAAACAGCTACCCGGGGAAAACCTGCTTCTGTGACCCCTCCCATTAGCAATTTCCCAAGCTGCTTATGGGCTATGGACTCAAACACACTGCATACTGGTGTGTCACTTTTTAAAGATGATCCACTTCAAAGGCAAAGGACTCTTCATCTCAGGGAACAGAGATGTCTTTTCACTTCTTCACTGACGCAGAGGGCTTCTCATCTCTATCTATGTTCAAGCATCTCATAAGAGCAATATCACTTAGTCCATCACAAACACCTTTGCTCAAAATCCACACATAAATTTAAACAATCACCTCCCCAAATGCATATCTTTCCACGGTTTAAAGGAATATTTTAGTCTAATCTCCATGGCCTCAAGAGAAGTCCAGCCAAAGTAGGCCACTTCTCTTCCTTTGTCCTAATAGTCTTTTCATTCTCTCTTCACTGACTGTCATGCTATGTCTTCTGTACGTTCACTCTGCCACTTTCTTCTCTCTCTCATGGAAAGGGTTAAGCTTTGAAAGCCTCATTTGCCAGGAAAGGGTTAAATCTGCCCAGGCCTGTGGTGGTCATGTGATCTCTGCCAGGCAGCAACTTCTCCGGGGGAGAGATCTCAGAGTGGCTGGGCTTCCCCCTCCTCCTCCTTTCCTCTCACCCCAGGAGGGGGGGAACCCTGCCCACCCCTTGGTGACAATCAGGGTGGGCTTGGCCCAACCAGGCCCATAGCTGTTATCAGGGGGCCCGGCTCGGCCAGCTCTCTCCTGGCTTGGCTGGCTCTGAGGCTCCGGGATAGGCTTTAAAATTAGCTGATGTTAAGTTGCAATCTCCCCTCCCCCGCCAGGAGCCAATGGACCCTGGCCAGCCAGGCCTCGGGCCGCTCCTCCACCTAACAGGGGGAAGCAGAGGGGGCCCGGCCGGCCTGGGCAAGGACCTAGCTTGCCTGGCTGCTCCTCGGAGCGGCTGCTGGGTCCGTTTACTTGCTCCCTGGCCGGAAGGAAAAGGGCAGTTCCCTGGGAGCCTCTGATATTTAACCCCTGAAGGTTCACGTAGACGTATCTCTTTCTAATTGGTTTGTCAAGTTATAACTTCCTGAAAAATCACTTCCTGACCAAACTACCACATACAGTTAAAAGGTATTCAATATAGCCTGCATATTCCCCGTTAGGGTTATGAGTCAGCAAGACAGTTTCCAAAAGCTGATACATTCCTTCAAGATTCTTTCAGTATGAACCAACAAATGGTTTCCAATTCAACAAACCCAAAGTAGTAAATGGGACATGTGTCTTTGGTTGCAATATGTAACCAAAAGTATGTATTCTATTTGCCATCTGTTGAAAACCAGTTGGGGAGGTGTTTTCTTTATCTCTTGTATAACCCATTCCTCATAACTCCGGGGCAGAGGAGGTGAGTGTCTTCTGTTAATGGGCCAGCTGTTAAAACCAGGTGGAGCAATATTCTTTATCTCTTCCATGACCCATCCTCCCTCCAGTGGGATATCTTCTGTTAATGGGCTATTCAAGCTCACTGCATGACTGATAAAATTACATCATCCCATTGTGAGATGCTCCACCCAGTGGGAGGAGCCAAGCATTCCTACCTAGATAAAAACTGAAATTCAGAACACCAGAGCAGCCTGTTTTTCCACTGGATTTCCCAGAGGAAGACTGGACCCATCTTGCCACCATTGGACCCTTCTACAGGATCATCTCTACTCCAACAGAACCACATCTGTCACTCCAGGAGGACTTATTTGGACCTCTCCCAACACCCTGACTAGCAGGGTGTCAAGTCGTATTCTGACTCTGTCAGTATTTCTAGGATTTTTTTTTTGTTTGCTTGCTTTTGGTTTTTTTGTACTACTACATTTGTATTTTTAATATTCCTAGTAAAGAGCTGTTATTCCTATTCCCATATCTTTGCCTGAAAGTCCCTTAATTGCAAAATTATAGTAATTTGGAGGGAAGGGGGTTACATTCTCCTTTCCAAGGAAAGCTCCAGCTTTCCCTGGCAGACACCTGTCTTTCCAAACCTAGACAACATGTACAAAAACTGGCAGACCCTCTGCCCCCACTGCTTCTTTTAAATGTGCCTGTATGACTGGGCAGGTATGTCTCTGAGTCCAGCCCATAATGGAACTAAAATCCTCTCTTCCCATATGTTTTTTATTTTTATTTCTATCCTCTTTATCAATCCCCACCTCAATGTTATATGGGAGTGAAAAGGAGGGAACTGTTATAAATATTCTGATCAAATAATTGATTCATTAATGTAAAAGATTTAGTTATGATTACAAGTAGAAATTTGTGAAGGATAAGGTATAGGAATGTTAGGAGTGTTGTGCTTGAAGTATGCAACCATAGAAACTTCACCAAGAAGTTACTGGACTTCTTGTGTTTTGTTCAAGAAACTATGGAGACCATCATGCACACCAGTTATGCTGCTTGGAAACCCCTACTCTTCCCATCTTGATTTGAATATGAAGGATTCCAATCAGTAGAGCTCAGTAGAGATGCCCAATGATTGTTTTAGGATAAGAATATTGATGAAATTATATAACCAGTGAACCAATTACTGTAATGGTTAAATTTAAGAGCAAGCATATTATGCATAGTATATAAAAGAATGTATATAACGATGAATCAGCAGAAAAAGTATATAAAAATGGATGGATTTTGTCTGTTAAATGGAATACATATGGAGGAGCAATCCCCTGTGTTTCCCAGTGCCTGAATAAAGAAGCATCTGTTTATTCACATCAAATTGGTTTTGGATAAGTTTCTTTAACTCTGGTGACAGAACTAACATTTGCACAACTTGCAATTCATCCTCTCTGCAACATACAATGCCTTGCTTCTTCTCCTTTTCCTCAATATATGGCATCAGTATATCCTCTCCCTAAAATTTATACTTTTTTTGAGTATCTGGATCTCTATACCATGTCATTAAAGCATCAACATAAAAAACCCCAACTCATTTACCAAGTCAACGACAAAACAGTGGTACTTAAACTGCTAAAATACAAAAGAAGGCTGTGGGGGGAATTTAAATTTACAAGGTTAACTGAGAAATTCAGAATTATCTTCCTGATAACATGAAATATCAGGAGTACTAAATTGCACTGTGCCATATTCAATTATAACACTGCAGATACCCCAGGTGAGCCTCCAGCATCTATCTCTGGGGGGCAGGCTGTCACATCAGCAGCACTGTGAGAGGCTGGAAGGATTGCTGGCTCGAAACATTTTGGGCCTGGGGGGGGGGGAAGGGCAGGTCAGGTCTTGCTCTGGTCAGGCGATGCCCTGCTCCACACACCCCACCCCCTAGAGAGCCTGTATCCCAGCCCTGCAGTGGCCACCAATCACTAGTGCACTGGAGGCAATGCTCCACTTCCCACCACTGGAGCCCCAGTCTAGCCCCAGAGTAGCCAGAAAACCAGAAGTCACACCTGGGGGAAGGGCCCAGGAAAGCCAAAGGGTACTTAATCCAGAACATGAGGCAAGCAAACATCTTCACCCTACCTTTCCTTGGAATTTCAAGCAGCTGAATACCACTGGAACCAGGAGTGGTAGTGATATATGTTCTTTCTTATATCTCTTTCTCCCCCTCCTTCCAATTTTTTGCTCTTGGAGTTTTGAGTAACATAAAATTGGATGGATTTGGACTTTACTAAGTTGAATGGGCAAACTTAATGCTTTGTGAAATATTTTATGTTGATCGAATGCTGCTCTAAACTTTTGCCAAAGTTCTCTGAGTTTCTGAAGTCGCCAGTAAAGTTTTTTGTTGTTTTGACCGCTTGAGAATTCTTGTCAGTATTTCTCCTGTGCATCTAAGTCAGAGTATATAAAAATCCCATAAGCCTTTTTAAGAAGCTCTTCAAGCCAGGTTTTGGGGCCTTACAAGAACACACAGATGAGATGCCCAGAAAAAATTGTTCATACAAATGCCTATGATTTCTCAGGAAGTATTTAAGGGGGTTTCTAGGGCATGTAGGAAAAATATTAGGGAGGCCAAAGCTCAGTTTGAACTTAACTTGGCATCTTTTGTAAAGGATAATAAAAAATGTTTTTACAAATATATTAATGGTAAAAGGAAGGGTAAGACCAGCCTTTGTTCTCTATTGCATGCGGGAGGGAATTTAGTAACTGCAGATGAGAAGGCGGAGGTGCTTAACACCTTCTTTGCCTCAGTCTTTAGTGGGAAGACGGCTTGTCCTCAGGACAACTGTCCACCTGGGTTGGTAGATGGTACCAGGGAGCAGAATGTTCCCCCTGTTATCCAGGAGGTGGCAGTCAGAGAACTGCTGAGCTGCTTGGATGTTTATAAATCTATGGGACCAGATGGGATCCATCCCAGGGTGATGAGGGAGCTGGCAGCTGAGCTTGCAAAGCCGCTCTCCACCATTTACCAACAGTCCTGGCTCACTGGTGAGGTTCCAGATGACTGGAAGCTGGCCAATGTGAAACTCATTCACAAAAAGGGTGGGAAGGAGGATCCTGGTAATTATAGGCCAGTTAGCCTGACCTCAGTACCCAGTAAGGTAATGGAGCAGTTTATATTGAGTGTCATCACACAGCACTTACAGGATGGCCAGGGTATTAGACCCAGCTAGCATGGGCTTAGGAGGGGTAGGTCATGTTTGACCAACCTGGTCTCCTTTTATGACCAGGTGACCCGCCTGGTGGATGCGGGAAAGGCTGTGGATGTTGTCTATTTGGACTTCAGCAAGGCCTTTGACATTGTCTCCCACAGCATACTCCTGGAAAAGCTGGAAGCCCATGGCTTGAACAAGAGCACTCTTTGCTGGGTTAAGAACTGGCTGGATGGCTGAGCCCAGAGAGTGGTGGTGAACGGTGCTGCATCCAGCTGGTGGCCAGTCACTAGTGGTGTCCCTCAGGGGTCTGTGCTGGGGCCAGTTCTGTTCAATATTTTTATTGACCACATGGATGAGGGTATTGAGTCTTTCATTAGTAAATTTGCAGACAACACCAAGCCGGGAGCAGGTGTCGATCTGTTGGAAGGTAGGAGGGCTCTGCAAAGAGACCTGTAACACTTGGATGCATAGGTGGAATCCAATAAGATGTTGTTTAATAAATCCAAATGCCGAGTCCTGCATTTTGGCCACAATAACCCCCTGCAACGTTATAGGCTGGGGATGGTGTGGCTGGACAGTGCCCAGGCGGAAAGGGGCCTAGGGATACTGGTCGACAGCCAACCGAACATGAGCCAGCAGTGTGCCCTGGTGGCCAAGAAGGCCAATGGCATCCTGGCCTGTATCAGGAATAGTGTGGCCAGCAGGACAGGGAGGTCATTCTTCCCCTGTACTCAGCACTGGTGAGGCCGCACCTTAGAGTACTGTGTCCAGTTCTCGGCCCCTCAGTTTAGGAAGGACATTGAGACACTTGAGTGTGTCCAGAGGAGAGCAACAAGGCTGGTGAGGGGCTTGGAACACAAGCCCTGTGAGGAACGACTGAGGAAGCTGGGGTTGTTTAGCCTGGAGAAAAGGAGACTCAGAGGTGACCTTATCACTCTCTACAACTTCCTGAAAGGTTGTTGTAGCCAGGTGGGGGTTGGTCTCTTTCTCCAGGCAGCAACTGACAGAAGCTGAACCAAGGGAAATATAGGTTGGATATTAGGAAAAAGTTTTTTACAGAAAGGGTGATAAAGTACTGGAAATGTTTGCCCGGGGAGGTGGTGGAGTCACCATACTTGGATATTTTTAAAAAAAGACTGGATGTAGCACTCTGTGCCATGGTCTAGTTGAGGTGTTAGGGCTGGGTTGGACTCGATGATTTTGAATGTCTCTTCCAACCTAGTGATTCTGTGTGTGATAATTTACAAGAGGTGACCAAACCATATTTAGAGCCTTTATTTTGTTGCTCTGTTCCTCCCCACTAAAATAAGGCAGCTGAACTTGCATTGTCTAAGTTTATTAAAATATACCAGGCAGTATCAGAGACAAAACCAGTGGACTTAAGCAGATATTAACAATTGTGATGTAGTGCATAAATCAGTATTGGGAAGGACAACAAATTAGAAAATGACAGTTTGATTCAAATATCAAGTGTTTGGAAGAAACCATATATTAGTATCAAAACCAGATGTGGAGATTCCTTCAAGCTGATTTTCCATGCAGTCAGCTTCACTGTGTTGTAGCATGAAGAACCTTTCAACAGCAAGAAGGCATTTAAAAAGTAACAGAAAATGTTACAGTGAATTCATTAAAGCACTAAAGAAGCTTGAGGGCTACTGGATGGTGAGCACAAATTAGTTTTTAAAGGAGATTAAATTGTGACTTGGACTTCTAACATGAAGAGATTTCAATTCCAAGAAAGTATTGTAACAAAGCATAAGCATTCTTGTAAACTTTATTCTTGTAGTTGTACATGAGAAAGGATGGTAGAAAGTCTCCATACTACCATCTGATAAATTTATATGGAACTAAATTTTAAATATCTCTAGAAACATGAGCTTTTGTCTACATTTTTCCTTTAATGAAGGTGCCCTCCTTCCCCCCACTACTTTTGAAGAACATCACATATTTTCTCAGTATTAAGCTTGCTCACTACCAACATGCCTTCTCTCCACCACGACAAACATTTGAAGTAGCAGCTATTACAATGCTCACATGTGCAGTTATGCTTTTGCACAAATGGCTGCAGTGTACAACCTGCTAAGAGAAACAGAAAAGCAATGGAAATTCACTGGCAAAAGATCCCAGTTCTTTGTTTGTACCCTTTAAAAGCCAGGACTAACAGGTGCCATAAAAGCAGCTATCCTGCTGGATACAGAGCAGGACAGCTCAGTGTCCTAATCCAGACACTGAGCGCACCACAATTAATATGCTGTCACATCAGGACACAAGCAGCAATCAGAATTATTATGGAAAACAGACCAATGACAGACATTGCCATGGGAATTGAAACCCTTAAAGTAAAAGTAAATACTGTTGTTTCCTACTTCTTACCATCAGCTATGGGTCTGATAAATCCTCAGCATTTGTGCTTAAGAAATACTTTAGCATCTAAACACTATAAGCCCTAAGTGGGGAGTAAAGAACAAACCAACATAAATCAAAGCATAGCTTCTTCCTCCCACCTCTCCTGGCACCACTGTTTGTGGTATCCATGCTAATACCCAAGCAATATCTTGGCAGCTGTAGTGCAGGGGAATAGGAGTCCAATTTAGTAGTCCTGCAAAAACCATGCAACCACTCGCTCCCCATCCCCACTACCACGGATTGAAAGCACAAAAGGCAGAAATCACAGGTTGAGATAAGAACAATGTACTGTAATTAACGAGAAAAAAAAAAACAGCAACACCAACAATATTAACAATAAAAGGTAGAAGACAAGAAAATACAAATACATAAAACAACACCTGACCCTATCGCTCGCCACGCTTTCTTCCACCAGAAGAAATATCCTTCTCAGAAGTGAGGCAGGTAGTCCCTTTCCCCCATCCCTGGCAGTGATGTGAGGTGGTATCAAATAATATTAGGGTCTGGGAAATGGCCCCTCCCAGTGATCTGGGTTTACACCAATACACAATCCACCTCTTACTCTATACCATCTCCCTCGTAACCAGATCCAACATCTTCCAAATATATACATATATATATATAAACATGCACAAGCACAGCCATCATTTCCATTGTCAATGACTACCCTTCCAGGATGTCTGCTGACTTAATTTAGTCCCTGACTGTGGGATCTATCTGTCCTAGATGTCTTCCAGGGAAGGAGGGCGGG
>JANPWX010019914.1:0-10207 GCA_024734555.1 Trochalopteron elliotii
CCATCCAAACTCACAAGTGAAAGAACTTTGGGAACCTGGGAGAAGTCCTTCCTCTGAGCAGGAGCATCCATTCAACCTTGAGTTCATTGCCTCTGGTGGGCAAACATTAAATCAGGCACAGCGAGGGGATCCCAGGCAATTCCTGCAGCTTCTGTCAGTGCCCCTCAGCCAGGAGCCCTGGGAAAATGAAAAGTGATAGGGAAATAAAATGTGAATACAGGTCCTTTTAATTGTGCTGTAACTTGAGAGGGGAGAATATCAGGCTGGAATTGAGGAGTTTATGGGAAATCCAGGATGGAGGGATGTGAGGGATGAGCCAGCTGCCTGCAGAGAGGGCACTGCCCAGCCCTGCCCCTCTGGGGTGGCTGGAAACAGGGATTTAGGGGTATTTATGGGGATTTAGGGGAATTCAGGGGTATTTATGGGTTTATCCTTCAAACAACAACCCGCAGCTCTGCCCAGACTTCTCAGTCTGGGGCTGGAGGAGCCATCAACACGGAAATCAGTGGGAACCTTTGCTCCTCTGCTGATTCCACCCGTTGGTGAATTTAGAATCACAGAAGGATCCCACAAGGATCATCAGTGCAGCTCCTGGCTCTGCCCAGATACCCCAAAATCCCACCCTGGGCATCCCTGGCAGCACTGTCCAAACTCTCCTGGAGCTGTTGAAGGTTTGCAGCAGTGCCCATTCCCTGGGGAGCCTCTGGGGAAGAACCTTTCCCTGAAATCCCACCTGAGCTCCTCCTGGCACAGCTCCCTGGGTGCTGTTTGGGGTGAATTCAGCCCCACAGACCCCTCAGCCAGGCCCAGGGTGGGCACAGGGTGGCTGGGAATTGTTGCTGTCACCCCATTCTCGAGGTGCTCCCTGTCTCCCCTCAGGAACTGTGGCTTATTCCTGCACTCCCTTATCTCTAAAAATAGCAGTGCTGCAACATCTGCTTGTTTAAGTAGTTCCATTTGGCCCTAAATCCATCAGGTTCTTGTAAAAAGGACTTTAATAGGTCATTTTTCGAGTGAATGGCTGGGAGTTACTCAAACTCCTTGGGCTGGGAAATGGCATTACGTACTTCTCTGTTCCTTTGGTTAATTATTTTTCTTTTTAAAAAAAGAATAAGCTGTTCTGAAATTTTAGTGAAACCAAGAGGAACCAAAGTGAAATTCATATGCCAGGCCGTGTGAAATGTAAACTGAGTTATAAACCTATAGAAAATGGATTTTATTGTGGAAATGTAAACTGTCCCCTAAGCATAGCAGAGGGAGGTGAGGCTGTAACAACATACAAGTAAGTAATAAACAATAGCCAGTATTATATCAGATGGCTGGGTACAGCTAGAAATGTATCTGTTTGGGTGTTGAATTATCCCCAAATTTGAATTATGGCCATATAATTCAAATTATCCCCTTCCAGCCATATAAAGCCTGACAGACATATTTTTTTAATATACTTCTTGTGCTGTTTTGCATTATGTCACATCCTCCAGCGTTGAAACCACAGCTCTCCCAACATGATTCATCAGAAATCAGGGGGGAAAAGGAGTTGAGATCTGATATACTGAGCCCTCTTAAATTACAGAGCAGCTTCAAGTGCACTGTGTGAGACACAGGCAGGGTGAATAAGTATGTCTGAGGCTGTCATGTCCATGAACTGGGAAACTCACTGGCTCACTGAATCATCCCCTGCTCCTCCTGCTCATCCATCGACACCCGGAGAACCAGGCTGGGCTGGCCCAGATGAAAGCCAGAGTAATTCAGAGCCAGCTGTAATTCTTTATAAAACATCCAGCGGGTATTTTTGTTGACTCCTGCATGACATTTCCAAGGTGGCTGGGAAGCCGGGCCATTTGTTACACGGGATCCGGATCAATAGAAAGCACAGAGGAAAACAAGTCGAGTTAACATCCAGCGGAAAGGACAGGACAACTTCCAAGTTTGCACATCTCAGCTGTGCTCGCTGTACATTCCAGGGGAACATCCTGTTCTTCACAACGTCATCTGCAATTACTGAAAAATATGAAGCATGAGGAAAAGCTACTGCCTTATGCATCTGTAATTGTCGGGTTTGACCAGTGAATAGAACAGAGTTTGCTCACCCTTTTCTCACCCTTTTCCCTCTGTAGCTTTTCTGTCTGTGCTCCCTGTACCTTTGTAATGCGCATTTCACAGACGCCGAGTGCTCTGGCACACCTGAATTCCCCCTCTCACTCTTTCCAGCTGCTTTATCACCCCCAAACGACTACATTTTATCATACAAGAGAATATAATACATCCGAAAAAACCTATATATGTATCTTTTTGTCAGACACAATCTGTTGAAGCTGAAAATCATTTCCTTCATTGGTTCTCAAATAGTCTTGATCAAATTTCATGGTAAAGACTCTTGCTGACTGGGGCTCGAGGACTGAGAGTTTTCAGGGAGTCTGGGCTCATGTTTCCAGATCTGATTTGAAAAACCAACTTTTCCAATATCCCTCGTTTGATTCAGAGCCTTGTACAGACTCAGGACTTTCTTCATCTCGTTTTAAGGATCGAGTGTATTCCCCCTTGTATTTGGATGCTGTCCTGGCTCAGGGAAGTTTATAACCAGGCTTTTCAGTGTGTCCTATATTAAAAGATGGAAGGGTAAAAAAAAATTGCACCTCATAGGTTTGTCCACGAGAATTGCTCCTGGCTAAGATTTAAAAGAATTAACACATCACCTGGACTTTGCATGTGAAGCTTTAACTTTTTTGATAAACAGCAAACTCATCTCCTGCTGCGCCAGCTATTTTTAAACCCACCTTGTGAGTATGCTTTTTTTTATTGCTTTATACAGCATATCTGATTCTCTCTAAAGCACAAACTAAAAAATCTATCGGGCTGTCATTTGCTGCGGAGTGCCATCTATCATCATGCAGCTTGGCAGCTGTAGTGCTGAGAGGGGAGGGGGAAGCCGGAGCAGGAGGCACAGTCAAGGACTTTTCACATGTAGCACCAAGGAAAAAAAATATTAAAAAAAAATAAATAAAAGCCCCTTGTCACAGTTATTTATGGCTCTTGCTGGGGCACATAATAGGACACATAAAACCTCTGTTTCGGCGAGGAGCAGCCTCCCAGCCCCGCCGCGGCGGCGGAGTTGGGCGCAGGCAGTTTTGCTTTACACATACATTTCCTGAGCACCGCTCATTTCCTGAACAATGCCGAGCGCTGGGGAAGTGACAGTGACAAATTCGGGAGGCTCTGGCTGCGGCTCGGCGGGCTGGGAGGGGAGCAGAGGTGTCAATAACCGAGGAGAGGCTGCCAATGACACCCAACGCCGCCGCCGCGCTCCCCGCGCTCTCCGCGGCGCTTTTGTTCGGGAGTTCTCGCAGGAAACTTCTCGTGGAGAAAGTGTTGGGGGAACCCGTGCCAAGAGACAGTTTCCCCCTGTTTGATCTTCTGTGCAGTTTGATCTCGCAATAACTCCAATATTGCTGTTTTCAGAGCGGCCCAGTGGATATTCTGCAGTTTGCTGTGAGTGTTGGCCAGGTGTGAAGGGTTTTTGTCAGGATGGGTGGTATTGGTGCCGTGGGAAGGCTGAGCTGGAACAGAGACTGGACAGAGCTGGAGAATAAAGTAGAGATTTAGAATAAAGTAGATATTTAGAATGAAGTAGATATTTAGAATAAAGTAGATATTTAGTAGATAGAGTAGATATCCTCCAGGATGCACCTTGGGCAGGACAAGAGCCTGGCCAGGGCTACGCCCAAGGTGGACACAAAAATGGTCACAAAATGGCCACAAAATGGACACAAAAATGGTCACAAAATGGACAAAAGGCCATGATGTCTCACATTTTTATAGGTTTTGGTCCATTTGCATATTGGGGTTGAATTGTCCAATTCCAGCTTCAGGTTGTCAGGTCTCATCCTTCTTTTCCCTCTTCAGCCCACCCTTGTTTGTGCTTTTGGGCCTGAAAGTTGTCTTTGGTCTCTATCAAAAAAGGGATTTGTTTTGTCTCCCTGCTCTGTGAAGAGACTTTACCTGCACTTAATATGAGGCTCAGAACTGCACCTAAGCATCACAGAATCTGAAAATATTAAACTAAAGCTCAAGGCATCAGTCCCAGCCCTCTGTGACCCTGCTGAGCACTGTCCCCTCTGGTCCAGGTCCCAGCTGATGGGATTTCTGGCTGCTCCTCTCAGGGTGGCAGGGATGGAGAGCTGAGCTGCTGAGGAAACCAGGGCTTGGTAATTAAACATAAAAACTCAGGTCCCATCCAATAAATTGTCTGGCTTGCAGTTTCTCCAGGAAGAGCGTAGACAGACATTAACCTTGATGTCCCCATTAAAGTCCTCTGATACACTTTTTATTTCCCATATCTCATAGCATTTCTGATCTCCAGTGTTAAGTACCAGGCTCTTTAATTAGCACAAGTGAGGCCAGGATAGATTTGCTCCTCTGGAGTGAAGCAGTTTTGAAGGGACAATGCACAAAAAACCACCAAGAATACAAATTAAACAGAAGCACCTGTAAAAAAAAACCAACACCACCTTGAGCACAATGCATTTCACTTTTCTCAAGGCAGGCACAGACTGCTCTCAGGAACACACAGTAACTGTGCCTAAACCCACCTATTAATAAATCAGGGTTATTTTATTTAAGTGGAATGAACCTGCCCTCTTCCTGAGGCTGCAGGAAAAGTCAGTGGCTTTGGGACAGCTTCAAATGGTAGAACATGCCTGGAAAAAAAAAAAAGAGAAAAAGAGCTGAAAGCCCAAGCTAGCAAGAGTTGAACTGTAATTGTTTTTGGTGGTTTTCCTGTTGAACTGAGTGACAGAAGTTCACTCAAGCTCGTTTCTCACGAGCAAGTTCCCAGAGCAGCTCCTGCAGGAGGCAGAGTTGGTTTAGGGCTTTAAATCCCCCCTCAAAGCTCCCCCTAAGCCCAATTCTCTGCAGCAGAGTGAGTCCCTGTAGAGCAGAGATGCTCTGGGCAAGTGGAAATTGGAACAGCTGCGTGCTCTTCACCTCATCTGCACCCTGAGAGTCCCAGTCCTTTTCTCCTCCTGGCTTCCTTCTTCATGGCCTGAGGGGGACAAAACAATGATTTTTTGGGGTATTTGACACCCTTTGAAGGGGTCAAAACAATGACTTTTTGGGGTATTTCACCCCCTCGAGGGGGACAAAACCATGATTTTTGGATTATTTGACTCCCCCCTCGAGGGGGTTGAAACAATGACTTTTTGGGGTATTTCACCTTCCTTGATGGGGTCAAAACAGTGACTTTTTGGGGTTTTTGGGGAAAATCAGAAATAATGGAACTGTGAGGTTTTTTGGGGTTTGGGATTTCATAGCTCTGTAGAGCAGCTAGAGAAACAATGATGGTGTTTTCCTCAGCGTGGTTCATCTAGTGGAGTTGATCTTATTCTTCATTGGATTTATTTCCCAGTCATATGGACACGGTCTGGTTGGTTTGTAGCATGGGGATACCACAATTAACAGAATGTACTGGATGGTGCAGCCCTTAAACTGCTGGATTTGGAACTTCCAAAATAATTCTGCCCAAGAAAGTTCTTTCCAATGCTAATCTGAGTATCCTTGGGAAGCAGAGGGGAAGGGAGCTGCAATTGATCCAGAAATTACAGACTTGATCATTTCCTTACCAACTGACTTTGGTAATTGTGGTCAAAAGTGCAGGGTGTGTTTTACATTTCTGATTTTCTGGGTGTGTTTAGAACCTGCTTTGCCCACTCTGAGGTTGTAAATTGCCAAGTAATTTATATTAGAAGGTAAAAAATATCATTTAAGGTTTACATTGCTGTGAAGAAACAAAGAATGCCATGATGCTCCATCCGAGTGCAGCACAAGGGAATTTCCAACAGCTAAAAAGTTCATTCTTGTAAAAGAATTTTACATTTTACATTTTACATTTTACATTTTACATTCTTTCCAGTTTTTAGAAGACAAAAGATTTTTATTTCTTTGTATTTCTCTTTTTTATTATTTTTTATTATTATTTCTATTTCTATTTCTATTTCTATTTCTATTTCTTACACAAATACTTTTAACTCTTTGCCACCTCCTGACTCTGACACAATCAGAATCACCAAACTGCGTTTCCAGATGGGATGTGGTTTTTTTTTTTCCCCCAAACCAATCCTTAATAAACTTTCAGCCCATGTGGGGTTTTATTCCTTGCAGTGCCCGTTGTTCCTCGCTGGAGACTGACACCAGTTTAGGGAGATGTGGCAAACATGCAGCTACCAAGGAAATAGTTTCCTTAGCAACAAGGAACAGCACTCCACATGGCACCCACTTTAACCCCACTTTAACCCATTTTCCTGGGCTCTGGCTGCTCTTTGCAGCTGCACAAAGCAGATGTTGGGGCCCAAATTGTGCTCTCATCATCTCCAGGACAGGAGGAGTTGATGAACCTCCACTTGCAGCATCCAAACTTTGGGATTTAGCATGGAACATCAACATTTAAAATGCCCAGGGTGCAAGTCTGAGCTTAACCAGGTTCCTGTGGCTGTGAGCTGAGCCCAGCTGACAGATCCAGCGTTTAACAGAGCTAAATATAAAGAGGAAAAAGAGGATAAAGAGGAGGAAAAAGAGGAGGAAAAAGTCTTGGTGGCACTGCTGGCAGATTTTTGGTCAGAGATGTTTATGTGCTGTTGACGTAAGGGGCCTGAGGAATATTCAATGTTAAGTTTAAGATTGATAAAAATAAAATAAAATAAACATTCCCCAATTCCAAATGGGAGTTGCTGCATCCAAGTCATCAGTCATGGAAAATGGAAACAGAAATGTTGGTTTTGTTGGGAGAGGGGAAGGCTGAACCTCTTTCAGTGGAATTTCAGTTAAAAAAGTCCCATACAGGTTCAAAAAAAAAGAAAAAAAAAAGGCAATTTCACCATGACATCCCTTGCTGGGTTGAATTTTAGCTGATATCTTGGTTCTGCTTTCCTGATTTGGCACCAGTATTTGATGGGATGGCCCAGAGTTAATGGCTGTACCCTAAGCCCAGAGGATATTTGAAAGCAAATCCCTGCTCTGCCACGTTTGCCTGTGCAGGTCCCCATGGACACAAATTTCCAAAGGGATCAGAACGTTCCCAGTTTGGAGCAACTCCCAAGAGATTCTTGATGAGGAGATGGTTTTGGGGAAGGGCTAAATGCTAATTTCCCTCTCAGAATCAGATCTCCTTAAACTGTTCCCTCTTAGCACCCAAATTTGAACGGCAGTTTTGCTGCAGCTTAAAAGATGTGAAGTTTAATAATTAAATATTTCTTCTTAAAATAAAACTGGTACAGAGATTTTTGCCGTGCTTTCCAGAGGAAAAAGCAGCACTGAAATGCTAAATATTGACATTAATATAACTTCCAAATAGCTTCTAGGAAAAATTTAGTGGCTTCTCTTCACCAGCCTTTAATATTTGGGGCCAATTTTGAGTAAAAGTTTCTCCTGAAACAGACAGCAGCACCTGCATGGTCTTAAAAAATTGCTGTTAGATTAATTTTCACTGTAATTGGTTCATTAATGCTCTACAACAAAAGGAGAACATTGCAAAGGTGAAAAAAAAAATCTGTTCTATTTCAAACATGAGAATCAGCAAAAACTCTTTGGAATCAATAAGAATCTTTATGATCCTTTGGTCGTAAAGATCTGATTTTGAGAATAAAGCCCTTTTTTGCTTTCACATAAATAAATGTAGAAGTTACTGCACCTGGAGAACACCTGGAGAAATACGTTTGAGATCATTAATATTTGCTGGAATTAAATTATTAGTTTGCCTTTAGCCCCACTGAGCTGAACTCTGGGTAGATTCTGCTTTGTGCTGAGCACTTGGAAAAAAAATTTTTCAAAAAAAACTTAATATAACTGTAAAAAAAATGTGCATCTTGAAGACCCAAAATCACCTGCTTTTGGGACTGTTTTGTTTTGTGTAATTTCTGTGTCCCTTTCAAACCTGTGACATCTGTGAAGGAACTTTCAGCTGCTGAAGCTGTGGTGAAGTTGCTGTTTCAGCAGCCCCATGTGGAACCTCTCCCTCATCCCAAATGTTTGTGATTTGATTATCTCCTCCAAGAACCCTGGCAATTCCATGGATTTCCTTTCGTGTAATTAGATGGATTTGGTCTCAAAATCAACAATATTTCCTAGCTATTGGGTTTAGAAATCCTTGCTAGAAAGAACACTCGTGATAAAGTAGTGGTTTTTATTTTATGCAAATTACAACTATTATAACCTACCATATAACTTTAGCATCAGTTCTTCAATTTGAGGAAATGTTGGTTTAAATCACAGCTTAATACAAATTTTTCAGTGAAGTGTAATTGTAAAAAAAAAAAAAAAAAGCAAAAAACCAGAAAATTCCTTCCTTAAAATTATCACATTAGTTTCCCCAAAGACAGAGGGAGTTTCATTTTAAAAAGAAATTTTAAAAACTTTGAGCCAGGATAGTCTTTAAAAATATATATTAAAAAAATTCAAAGTCATATTCATAAGCATTAAGTAATAATGTTTATATTCTATGTATCTAAGTAATAAATATTAAAGATTGAGAATATATTTGTAACTACATCAGTGATATCTAATACAGGGTCAGGTTTGGGTCTTTCTTGATAGATTTGTAATTTGATTTTTAGTAAAAAGAGCCAAGCTGGAAAAACAAAGGATAATTAAAACCTCGTTTATTCCATTCCATGTATTCCATAGTGGAATTTTTCCACTAAAATATCCCCACAAACTCATCATGTGGAATACTGGCTGCATCCTGAGCTCTGCTGGGTCCTCACTGGTGGGGCAGCAGCTCCCAGCCCTGCTCCCAGCCTGTCACCTGGATCAACTCCTTTCCTTCCCTGGTGTGGCTGTGAAAATGGGAAAAATGTGAAAACGGGATTCTGTACTGCTCCTGAATTCCTGGTGATCCACCCATTGCTCCCAAACCCCTGGTGATCCACCCATTGCTCCCAAATCCCTGGTGATCCATCCCCTGCTCCTGAATTCCTGCTGATCCATCCCCTGCTCCTGAATTCCTGGTGATCCACCCATTGTTCCCAAATCCCTGCTGATCCATCCCCTGCTCCTGGATTCTCCTTGGTGATCCATCCCCAAATCCCTGGTGATCCATCCCCAAATCCCTGCTGATCCATCCCCTGCTCCTGAATTCCTGGTGATCCATCCCCAAATCCCTGGTGATCCATCCCCAAATCCCTGGTGATCCATCCCCTGCTCCTGAATTCCTGGTGATCCATCCCCAAATTCCTGGAGATCCATCCCCAAATCCTTGGTGATCCATCGCTCACTCCCAAACCCCTGTTGGTCCATCCCTCTCTCCCCACTCCTTGGTGATCCCTGGCTCCTCTGTGCCTCCAGCTGAGAGCAGCAGAGTCTCTGCCCCTTCACCCCCAGCACAACCCAGCCAGAGCCAATTCCATGGTCAGCTCATCCCAAAGGCAGCTCCAGAACCTGGCTGGATGTCAGAGTGCCAATTCCCAGCTGAGCCCTGCTAGACTGGAGCAGGGAATTGAAGGGATTGACCCTGATCCTCCTGCAGGACCCCCCAGCCCTTCATTCCTTCACACCCAGCCCAGCTGAGATTTCTTCTCTTATTCTGGAGACAGACATTTCAATTTCATCCTTTCATCCCTGGTGGTTAACGATGCCAAAAAGGAACCTCAGGGATATGTTGGGACTTCAGGTTTTCTGACACTTATTAAAAACTCCGTGTGAGGACAGGGCTGCCTGTCGAGGTCGCTCAGGCAGAAGTGCTGTGGGCACAGAGCCACGGGAAACTGGGCCACTAATGAACTCCTGGGATCCCTCTGCCTGCAGATGCTCCGAACTTCTCCAGCAGTTTAAATAAAGGGGGCTGGAGAGGGTGGGTATCTGTGTAAAGTCTTTTCCAAGTGATGGGGTGGAGCAGAATTTGAATTTTGTAAGACTATGGATGCCCAGACACAGATTCTGCCAGGACAGGGGAGAGCAGTTGTCAAATCTGAGATCTGCAAGGGACACAGTCCAGGCCAGAGCATCCTCCTGCCTACAGCACAGAGCAGGGAATTTATAGGATTTGATAGTCAAAATATTAATCATCCACCTGTGTGGGCTTTGCCAGGCTGGGTTTGGAGTGAGCTTTGCCAGGCTGGGTTTGGAGTGAGCTTTGCCAGGCTGGGTTTGGAGTGAACTCTTCCAGGTTTGGACAGGGCTTTGAGCAACCTGGTCTAGTGAACCACAGTCCCTGTTCCTT
>JANPWX010019914.1:10446-24784 GCA_024734555.1 Trochalopteron elliotii
GGGAAGGGAAGGGAAGGGAAGGGAAGGGAAGGGAAGGGAAGGGAAGGGAAGGGAAGGGAAGGGAAGGGAAGGGAAGGGAAGGGAAGGGGAATTCTTGATCCACTTGTGCAGGCCTGGATCTCGTGGAATACAGAAAAGAAGGAGAATCATAAACAGAAAAATCACAGGAAATATCACAGAAGCTTCATGCCTTTACCAGAGAAATTACAGCACAGTGTGAGCCACCCTGCAGGAGCAGGGAGGAGGGAACTGGAGTCACTGGGGGATGTCCCAGTGCCTGCAGGACAGACCTGAGCCTTCACCTGCTTCCTCATCTGCCTCACACTCTGGGAAACTGATAACAGGTTTTTAGGATATTTTACTTTGCTTGAAATTCCTCTTATTTACCTGTTCTTCCTGATTTCTTTGCAGAAATTGGTTGTGTCTTCCACATAATCCATGATCCATCTCAGGGAGTGAGAGCTGTAGTTCCAAGCACACAGTCCCAGGCTCTGCTCAGTGCTCTGGGAAGGGTTTGGGGTGCTCTGCTCAGCCAGGTACATTTGCTGCTCTTCAGGCTTCAAAATATGGATTTAGCCTAAGCACAGCAGGATAGCAGGGCAGCATTTGGGCAGGTTTAGATTAATAAATCAAATAATTTTTACAGGAACAGCAAGAATGCTGATTTTTTGATCATTCCTCATTTCCTGTGATTCTGTCTGACGTCAATCCTTTGGGAGAACGTTTTGGATAAATTTCAGCAGGCATCATTATGAGCAAAATACAACATGTATTTGTACTTCAAGCCCAGAATTAACCACTGGAATTCATATTTACACCACGGTCTGCTTGTTTTCGTTTTCTGTAATGTCTCTTTAGTTCTCTTTTTGGTTTTGGGGGTTTTTTTGTTTTGGTTTGGTTTTTTTGGGGTTTTTTGATTGGGTTTTTTTTGTTTGTTTGTTTTGCTTTGGTGGGGGTTTTTTTGGTATTTTTTTTTTTTTTTTGGTTGTTCCAAAGGTCTCTGTTAAAAAACTCTCTTCCTTGAGAAGGACACTTGCTGTATAATCCTTTGTTAGGATAACAGGACCATCTGGTCCCATCCATCTCGCTCCAATTTGATGCTGGGTTAATTGCACCCTGTCAGCAGGCGTGATTGACACCATGTTTTCTCTCCTCACTAAGAGGAGTCTATTAACAATGCTGTTTGTCTGAATTCTGGGACATCTTTTCACAGCTGCTTGTGTGGGACCATCCACTCTTTTTCCCCAAGTTTTGCTCTTCAGCCATCACAATGAAAATACAGTAAAAAAAGTGAATTAATAATAGCCGTGCTCAAATTTGGTGGCTAGGTGCAACCCCGAGCATTCTTCTCTAAAATGGAATAAGATGGTTTGGAAACAGTAAATTAGAGGGTTCATTATTGCTTTAGCAGAGCAACAATGGGATCTCTCCTCGTCCTGTTGTTGGTGCATTGTCCCTGCAGCATGGTGTGAATTAATGGGCACAATTCCTCTGACTTCAGCAGGGCTGTGCTCATTCATCCCACCCCAAATCTGACCTCCTGTCACCAGACAGACACAAAAGAACCACACTCACACTGTCAAGTTGTGCCAGCAAAAAGAAGGACGTTTATTTGGGATTTTGACTTATATAGTCTTTGGAGTTTGATCAGGGATTGGGGAATGAGGTTGACACCTCTCTGACCCCACTGGTCAACCTAGAAGTCCATCAATTTGTCCTTCCCCCAGGAAGGAATGCACAGTTTTTCAGAACATCACTCTTTGTTTATGCTACAATGCGTGAGAACTCAAGTAGAGAAGTGCAAAACATCAGAAGGCTGAAAAAATCAGGGTAACAACCTCCAGTTGTGAAATACTCCACACACAACCCTTGAGTTGATCTGTAAATAAAAGCAGTGAGTAAACCCAGGCAGGTGCTCAGTGCAGCACACGGTGTCACTGTCCCCATGTCACCACTGGCAGCTCTGGCCTGTTGCTTTGATTTTTCAGCCTTCTGATGTTTTTATTCTTGGACTGGAGCTTTCTCACAGATTGTAAGAAAAACAAAGAGTGATGTTTAGTAAATAATACGTTCCTTTCCAAGGGGAAGGACAAATTGATGGACTTCTAAGTTGACCAGTGGGGTCAGAGAGGTGTTACTCTCGTCCCCCAATCCCTGATCAAATTCCAAACCCTATTTAAACCCCAAACCAAAATAAACTTTCTCTTTCTTTCTGGTCTCACAACCTGATGGGTGAGTGTAGTTCTTTTGTGTCTTCTAGTGACACTGGCCTGGCCAGGGCTTTGCTGCATTTTGTCACTGGGATCTGTGAGTTTGGTTTTGTTTCATCCAAAGGATCCACGTTGTGTCCACACCTCCTCTGAGGTCTCACTGATGCCTTTTTGGGATCACCCAAAAGGAGAATTTGGACAGAATTGAGAGAATAAAAGGCAGGTATATTTATTGAAGGATCTTCAGGTACTTTGGTACTTTTATTACTTACTTTTAAAAAAGTAAGTAAAAAACAAATCATCTGTCTTGAACAGATGAAATACTTCAGGTACCATTCAGGTATTTTTGAGGCAGACAAAGCCCCCCAAGGGCCACACCCAAAATTCACAACAGATCACAGGTTTTCACACTTCGATCAGTTTGGTCTATTTGTACATTGGGGATTAATTTCCCAATTACAGCTTCAGGTAATGAATCATTCACCCCAAGTTTGCTGTCCCCAACTCACTTTTGTTTCCATCTCTGGGGCCTGAGGCAGCGAGGTGTCCTTGATCCCCAGGCCTGGAGAGGAATTGCTGTGTCTGCCCAAAATGGGGAAGCAGCAGCAGCTCACACTGTGTGTGGAGTTTAAAATTCTACACTAAAAAACTGCAGGATTACAAATAGATGTAAAACATAAAAGCTGAAATCCTGAGGCATCATCAGCACAATGCCCGAGGTTTTGCTCCCTCAGCCCCCGATTTACAGCTCGTCCTCTGATGGACAGCCCAGACTCACTGCTCACCGTGAAAAGAAATGGCCCAACTAATTCATCACTTTAAGCAAAGCCAGTTTAACAACTCCACGGGTTTTACTGCTCAGGCTCCTGCGAGCCTCAATTTGCTCTGCTTAAATCACTTGGTGGGGAGAACTTCAGCCTCACGGCTCGGCTGGTTCCCTCCTCTGCAGTTTGTGCTGCCAGCACAGCCCTTGCCACCAGGGTTTGACATTAGGAGATAACGTTTTTGCATCCACTGGCTCCTCCTTTTACACGTGTTGACATTCATCTGAGGGAACTCGTGCATCATTTTCCCAGTTCATGTTGGGAAAATCCACTTTTACTGAGCCTGCACTGATTAAAGCTCCTGCAGAGACACCACGGATAAAGTCCAAACAGGTGAAACAAAGTGCAGCAGTGACAAGGGGTTGGAGCATTTCAGAGAGGCAAGTTCTCTGCTTGCTGGGGAGTTTTACTCTGGAATGCTGCCTGACTGCAGTGTGTTTCTCCAGAGTGATTTTACTAACATTTGATGTTTTCAAGGTTTGTTGAGAAAGGTTGGTGGGTTTTGGGGTTTTTTTTATGTCCAGTGTCATCTGGTCAAAGGAAGATAGAGGCTGGCCTCAGAACAGCTGAAAGCTTTTTACCAGCACTTCTTCTGTTTGCACAAAAAATATCTCAGAGCAGAAAGTGAGTGATCTCACACACAGCCCTGTAAAACCACAGTGCAGAGAGCCCTGAGCACATCCCAGCAGGTGCCAAACCTGAGCCAACACCTGACTGGGGGAAAGGGCTTTTGTAACAGAAAGGCAGCAGGAAAAGTCTTGGTGTTTCTTCTGCTTCAGAACAGAAATTTTTTTTATCAACTCGATTTCTGATAATTTTTAATTTGCTACTCTTTTTTTTTCTTTTTTTTGTGCTGTAATTCTTTACTTCCATAACTTCAGCAAACTATTTATAGATCTCCAAATCCCAGCTCCCTGCTACATGCAGTTGAGAAATACTTCCCTCTCTTCAGTGAGTATTAGGCCTTTACATAACATATGTGCATATCACTTACTCACTCTAAATTTGGTCTCATCTGCTTCCACTCTGAAAATGTTAATCTGTGAACCATTTCTCCACAATTCCTTGTAGAATTATCAGTGGTTGGTATTCATATCGGGGGAGATCGAGGCACAGGACAGAGTTGCTTTTGTAGCTTTTTTGGGGGAAAAAAATGTAAAACTCCTTTGGAAGGTGGCTCAGCCAGGAGCTCCAGCTTTGACTGTCACTTTCTAAGTGACAAAGTAAGTGCTGCTCCCAGTTGTGCTGTGGGTGAGGCCGGGATGGGGCTTTGTTTCCCCCTCAGATGTTGGGGAGCTGGCACATCTCCACGTGCCAGGGGACATGAACACTCTGAGATATCATCAAACATCATTTCTAAAGGAAATGACAATCCTTTTTTTGTTGCTTTCATTGGTACTTTTACGTGGCAGTTGCTATAATTTAACGTAATTATATCTTCCACTGGGTTTTCTCCTCCTATTGTACAGATATTCATGTTTCCTTCCATGATAGTTTTGATTGCAGCTCCTGGTTTTATTCTGGAGGAATTAATTGCTTATCTTGCTGCACCTCCAGAGATGTGACCCCCTCACATCCTTGCTGGGTATTTTTCCATCTCAGGCTCCTCTCTGATGAAACAGAGAGATGCCCAAACATTTCTGTTCATCCTCACTCTGTCCCCTACTGGATTTTGCAATTGTCATGAGAATAGTAGTTCCTTGAATTAATCTTCTTCCTAGTCATCAAATTATTATAACTTAGTTTCAGCAAATACAGTAACTACTCAAAAAAAAACCACATTACTTGGTGGAGCTGGGTGAAATATTGTGCACATACAGCAACTGTGACAAAATTTGCCACTTCACTGGGTTTGCAGAAAGGGAGAAAAGGAGGAAGAAATCCCCCCCTTTTCTCCTGCTGTAATATCACTAATTACCTCATTATCAAAAGGCCATTCCATCAACAAAAATGTGCTTTTTGTACATTTTATGCAAGCGACCTTGAAAGTTCTATATGAAATAGAGGATTTGCTGCACTTTTTGGGACCAAAAAAGGCAAATACCTGCTGATGCAAAAGGAAGCGGAGAAGGAACAGCTCCAGCTCCAGCCTGGGGCCAGCAGCAGCAGCAGCAGTTCTGGATATTCCCCCCAGCCTCAGGTAAATTCCTCCCATCTCTGTGTCCTTGCACAAATCCACCCAGCCCCTGTCCCACTCCCAGCTCACACACTGAGTGATATCAGGAGATCTTAGGGGCACAGAATGGTCTTTAATTCTCTTTTATCTGTGTTAAATGGATTTGAAGTGCCTGGAGGAGGCTGTGCAGGTCCAGAGTGTGTGAAGCAGGGCAGTAGTGCAGAAGTCAGTTAAAGTGTGATGGTTTGTGCTGGCTGAAGAGCTGTCCATCTCCAGGAATTTCTGTCCATAGGGAATATTCCCTTTCCTATTTCTCAGTATGATTCCACTGCTGATGAAAACAGTGTTTCAGAGTCTAGCAACAAGAGAAGATGAGTGGTGTCTCCATTTTCTTTTCAGAACTGACCACCAGGGCATTTCAGCTTCCTGGAGAAGAGAATTTTAGCCATATTCCAGTGGGTACTTTAAGAAAAGCTAACAACTATTAGCTAAAATGAAAATATAAATCTCTTTTGTAAAAGAATTTACCTTTCTGAAGGTTCCAGTGCACACAGAATCCAGATGATTCTTTGGGTTCTTTTTGCAATTTGAGACCAAACTCACGGGATCAAGCTTTGCTCGTGCCAAGACTTTCAGCTTAGACAGGGGCTCCCACTTCCCTCAAACTGGCTTTTCCCAGGAGGAACTGAGGGGAGAAAACATCTAAGGAGAAATGACCAACCAACTTCTGCTTGGATTTGGTCTCTGGAGACCTTGGGTGTTGGTTTGTGGAGCTGAGTGAAATCAGAGCTGCCACATCAGAGGCTTTTCCCCTTGTTGGTGGGGAAATCAGAGTGGCCCTGCAGGGCTGATGGAGACTCCGAGCCCTGCAAACCCAGCATTCAGCTCCTGCTGCCCCTGCAGATGGAGGTTTAGACAGCCCTCAGGTAGCAGGACCCTTCCTGCCTTGTGTCCCCTCCCTGAAGGATCCCTGTCCCCACCTCTGCTGCCTTTCCTTTGCAAAGCCAGGATGTGCTGGGACTCACAAAAACCAAATGAAGCCAAAGAGCAGCCAGAAAAGGAGAGTGGGAAGGGAAGCACAGCTCAGAGGATCGTGTGTCCCTGCACTCAGCCTTTGGATTTGGCCATGGAGGCAACCGAGAGGGTTTTTTTGTTGCCTGTGGGGTCTGGCTCCTGGAGGCACAGTCATCCCTGCCGAGCCCTTTCCCACTGTCAGAGCTGCCGGGGGAAGATGCAGCCAGCCATTAAAAGGTGGGAAAGCATCCTGCTGTTATGTATATGAGAGCAGGGCTTTGTCTTGTCACATGTCACCGGCACAGCGGTGGGGGGAGAGGAAAAATCCTATCGGTATGTGCCGGAGTTGGCGAGATGTCCTCCAAACCTTAATTATTGGGATGTGTCCTGGGATAAGTGATGCTGTCATTGAGCCCTGATTAGTTCGGAGGCAGGGTGGGGAGGCAAGAGGGAGGAAACAGAATGTCAGACTGGTTAATTAGCAAGCAAGCAAGAGCAACCCAAATTGTACAATCTGATGAGCAATTTGTCACCCACTCGTTTGAAATGAGAAACGTGGTAGCACTTTGTATTGCCTTTGTGTTTTCCGTTTTCGGAGCTCTTTATGCAGGAACCAACTTCGTGGCTCCTCTGTGGGGTAATAAAGAGTGAGAGAGAGAAACTCGGGGCTCAGAAGTGACTTGTCCACACATCAAAACCACTGACAAAACACCTGAGGCTGAAGCAGCAGCCACACGCTTTAACCTGGATTAGAAATAAGAAAACACAATGCAGGACAATTAGAGATGGAGAAGAATGTAAAATTCAAGGTCAGAATATTTAGTCTGTGCTTTATCCTGTCCCCAGCACTTCGAGATTTTGCTTTATTTAGCATTCCTCAGCGAAGAGATGAATTTTTAGGGCACAAGCTTGGGGTAAATATATTTTGTGCTATTTTGGTGGTACAAAAACTACTGAAAGCTGATTTAAAGTAGCAAGTGGGAGTTTCTGTCTGCACGTGGATGTTCTTCAGTGGCAAAGCGCTGTCAAACGGCTTCTCCACCACCAGGAATTTGCAGCACTGGAGGATCAGGAACAACCACACGGATTTGGGGGTGGCTTTATCACTGCAGGAACTTGGCTTGGACAGAATCAGAGAGATTCCTTCCACCTTTGAATTCCTGCTCCTGAATTCCACCTCAGACCTTTCTTAGGCTGTTTGTGTCGAACTTCTGCCGTGTTTGTGATGTTATATACGTGAGCAATGCCCGGTGCTGGCTGTTTGAGCATCTCCCAAAGCAAAGCTGCCTCTCAGCAGCCTCCCAATTCTTTATAAATGCTCAGTTAAACATCCCCCTTTAAATGGAGAAGGGGGATCACCCAAACGTGTAACCTGGGAGGTGTTCAGACAAAAAAAAAAGCTGCAAAATCATTTGCTATTCTTTTTCCACCGGGGGAAGATGGGGGTTTTTCAGCCTTTGAAAAGCACAGAGCACTTGGGCATTTCCCAGATCACTTTTGAAGACTCGCAGCTTGTGAAGGAGTCCTCGAGTGATCTCGGGAACGAGCAGGGCTTTAAAGCATCATATCCAGCTTTTATAATAATGTCTTCAAGATGTCTATCACATTTAAAGGCTGAAGAAGGGCTTGTCTGTCTGAAGGTTTGTCTCTTTTTTGCATCTAATCAGTTGATCTAATTAAATGTGCAAACTGCACGTTTCTCATCTCTTTGGAGCACCACAGTCACTGTTGTCTGTTCCCACCATAACAGCGTAAATAAATATTTCCAGAAAGTGATAAAAATGACCCATTTAAAGATTTGTCTTCTTAAAGGAGAGAAGAGGGGACAAAAGCCTTTAATTGTTAAACAAAATGCATCCTAAGGGTGCAGATTTCCCACAATGAGTCCCCTGCTGTAATTCAAGAATTCAAGAAATGGGAACTGCCCTGAAATTTCTGCTCTGTCCTTGTGGTACCAAGAGTTTGCTGCTCCTTGTCATTTATTGATGTTTGGTATTGATAAGTGTTTTCCAGTCCAGCGTTGAGAGCAGGTTTGTGGTTTTCTGGATGGAAGATCTGTCCTGGGTGCACAGGGATCTCCATCCTTCAGGAGTCCCTTCAGAAATCCCTTCCTGTCTGCATCAGTGGAACTCAGGAGCATCTGGGCAGGGAGGGGGATTGAGGAGGGCCCTTTTTGCATTTATAGAACTTTAGAAATTTATTTATTCAGAGGCCCTGCACGAGCTCAGCTGAACCCAAAATCCAACATTCAGTGTTGGGATCTTGGCAGAGAGGTTTCCATGACCTCCTCCAGGTGTTCCAGCGGGGACAGGAGCTTCCACTTCCACCTGCTCCTCAGGGTAGATTCAGACTTTTCCTACAATTCCAGATTAATTTGATACTGTTGCAAATAACATTTGTTTTTTAAAATTTGGGTTCGATTTCAGCAAGTTGTTTTGAGTGAAATCAAGGTGAGCTTTACCATGGCCTGCATGGCTGGAAGTGGAGTCACAACCATCAGGATCTCCACTGGTAAAACTGAGTTTTGAGGGGCTTTCGTGCTGCTTTCCTTTCTAAATGTAGATTTAGGCTGGACTGGTGCATCTCTGGGTGGTCTGTGCCCAGAAACCCCCTGGATTCTCCATCCTCTGGTTCTTGGAGGAAGGAGCTTTGCTTTGGTTCTTGGTGCTGATGGAGGCTCTTGAGGAAGTTAAATCAGCCTCAGCCCAGCTCCTCACCCTGCAGGGATGACTCTGTTTTTGGGGAAAAACTTGCCACAGGCCTGCTTTACCCCAGCACAACCCCTTCTGATTGTCTCAAGTTATTTCCAGTCAGTCTCTGATTATCCTTCGGGCCAACGAGTATTGACACATCAGTATTCCAGCCGTGGCTGTGCTGCCAGGAGCTCAGAAACACGGAGCTAAGCTGGCAAGTACCTTTTGTTCACAGCTCCTCAAATTAAAGACAGGTACTTTGGTGTGTCTTCAACCAGAGGCAAACTGTGAAAATTCATTTCCCCAGCGCTATTTGGGTATTTTTGTAACTCGCTATGATCACACTGCATATGCAGATCCAAGTTAAAAATAAGCTTTTCAACTCTTGCTTGTTTATACAATATTAGAAGCACTTTATAAAAGTGGATGTTAATTAATGCTGTATTTTAATGGTGTTCCTATGAATTTGTAAGTACATTCTGGAGAGACTATCAAATATAATTTACTTTCAAAACAATTGGGGATTATCATGATCAAAATAATTCAAATATTATTTTTTTTGATTTCCACTCCCCTTACCATGGAATGGGTTATGTTTAGATGTCTCGCACGTACTGAAAGGAAAAAAAAATTCTAAAGAATTATTTTCTTATATTTTTCAGAAGTGATTTTTAAAGAGACTTCCCACCTACATTTCAATCTAGTAATTTTCAAAGAGAGCTAGGAATGCAGTGAGTCCTCAAAGGGACAAGCTGTCCATTTGTGCTCCTGAAAATGTGGTTCTGTATTAATTTAATTTTCCATTTAAGATATCCTGTGTGCATCCAGCTCTCAGCCAGCTAATCCCATGCGGTCAGAGGGGTTGTACAAACCTGTTGAGCACAGGCAGCACTCACAAAGAAGCTCTCTACAGAGATGAGCCTCTTGATAACTCAACCTAAAATATTTAGGAGATTTAAATGTTTCTAGTGGAAATCATTTGTGCTGCAAACTCTTCCCCTTCTTACCCGAAACACGAAGAAATTATCTTGTCCAGACAAGAAAATTATTGAAGTTTATTTATAAGGAGAGCATAGGAAATGTTTTTGGTTATTTTTATCATCTATTAATTGTAGCCCTGGTTTGTGCCTGAGGTGTTTTGGTTCTCTGAAATTCTTTTCCCGGGGAAATTTCTGTAAACAAGAGATGTGTTTTTGTAACAGCAAATTTGTTTACACTTTTTCCCTAGGAGGGACTTCTTCTTGATGTCCCTCTGCTCTGACCAATGTGAGTGAAGAGGTTTGTCTTTGTGTCACCAATTGAATTGGTCTGTGAAAAATAGTATAAAAGGGAGACACATCCCAGAAATAAAGGAGTCATTTTCAGCCTTCTGAATCTCGGAGTCTTTGTGTCATTTTGGTGTAAAACAGCATCAGTTAATCAGAGAAAGAGACGTGGCTTTTGATCTCTCTTTGACTCCTTAAGTGGAATAAAAGTCTCCCTCAGGACTTTTTGTTTAGTCCACGCAGAGGAGGGGAAGGGGCCATGGCAGATGAAGCCCAGGGGTGGATCAGCTCAGTCAGGAGCTGCCCTGTGCTCAGAGCAGAGCTGACTGCACCTCACAGACACTGAGACCTGCAACACGGTTAAACACAGCCCCGTTCCCCAGCCCAGCCCCTGTTTATTGCAGTTCCCTCCTTCCAGCTGGACCCCGGGCCATAAACCTGCCTGCCAGCAGCTCCACCTGGGCCCCATGAAAGAGATCATAAATATCCCAGCCCTGAGTGTCTGCTGTCACAGGCAGGGATTGCAGTGATTGCTCTGGGGCTCTCCAGGAGCCGTGTCCCCTGTGCTTTCTCCTCTCCAGGAGCCGTGCTTGTAAAACATTTTCATCTGTGCTCTCCATCAGGAAGCATCTGCATTTTATTATGTTTCACCTCGGTGCCAAGGAAGGAATATGTTTTTGGAACTTCCCAGCACCATCGTGGAATTTTCATTAATGGAAAGGAGGAGGGAAGTCCCAGCACCCAGCACTTGAAATGACCTTACAGAGAGAGACACGAGGGAGACAAAGGCTGAGGATGGCAGGGAATTATCCATGGGGGAACTTCCTTGGTGTTGCACCAATGGGGAGCAATGACAACGTTTTGGTACTAAAATAGTGAAGAAAAAAAGAAGAAATTTTAATAAAATTGATCCTGATTACACAGAGGACATAAAATCCTGCTTTGCTGTAGTGGCCATATATCAGCTGAGCTTACACATCTTCAGCAGTGGAACTACAACCAGCCATGGTTGTAGTAAAACCTTGCAGGAGACAGCAAAGCCTTTGCAGCATTTCTTCTGAGCATTTGTTCCTGGAATAATCCCTGCCAGAATTTTCCACTCTCAGCAGAGAGAAGGCTGGACCAGAAAAGCAGAAAGAGCCTGTGGTGGTGCAGCCACGAAACCAAAATTCCCAGGCCTTTCAGAGGTGTTGGCAACATCTTGCTTATCTCATCCTTCCATTTTTATGTTTTTTTAGTGGTCTGAATTGATGGTTCTGGCTTCTTTTTCTCTGCCAAGGTCAGGATTAATACACAGTAAATGTAGATTTCATGTTTGGACTTGGATGTTTATTATTTCTTATCTATTTAGACTCACCAGCCGTGAGCTCTGACTAGCAAGTCAGAGAAATGAGGTAAAATGGAGCACCTCTGACTCTTTCCAAGGTTATTTCAGTGCTAATTACCCAATAACAAGGTGACACCTGTATTGTTTATATTTCGGACCCAATAATGACCACCCAAGGCCCACAGTGTGGACTTCTTCACCCAATTACAGAAAACCACCCAAACCCATGAAGAAGCTGAAGAAGAAGGTGAAGAAGAAGGACCCAGACAATGCCCCAAATCCTCCCTCTTGACTCACATGTATTGCTATATACCAAAATCTCAAAATCTGAGCTTCCAGAATTCCAACACTGAATTCTCTCAATGTGTTCTGGTGGTCTGTGAGGAGTAAATGTTCTCTTGAGCTCATCCTCCTTGGAAAAGCTCTTTGAGCTGCACAAGAATGAGCTCAGCCCAACCACTCTTTCCCTGTCCTGCTTTCCAGTGACATTTGTTTTCTCCATGATGTCAGGAGATCATTTAATCCACCTCAGTTTCCCAACATGTAAAGTTGGTCTTGATGAACCCATAATGAAGCCAAAAAGGTCAATCAGAGCTGCAAGGTGGGAAGTGCTTTTCAAATGCAAATTATTTTTCTGGCCTGGACTTTCCTGTGAAGTTCTGGAGATAATATTTTAGCTTCTATTTTTATTTTTTTTTTTTTTATTCCCCCAGTTTTAAATTGTTATCTTGGAAATGCACAATAGCAAATTTTCCCAAACTTTAGCCAATGGGGATCAGCCCTCCCAGATAATGTAAATACAATTAGTTGATTTAAAGCACATTTCATGTTCTGCTTATCTGCTAAGTGTTTCAGTTATGGCGTTCATACAGAATGAGTCACTCATACATATTCCTCAAGGAAGAGCCAAAAGATGGAAGGAAAATACAGCCCGAGGAAAAAGTCTATAAAGATTTCTCGCTTTTCTAATCCCTTCTCTCTAATGTTTCTTTGTAAATTTGTCAGATGGGAATGAAATTGCCTCATAACTCTACAGATGTGAAGAGCATCACTGCACAAAATTACGTACTTGTCAAAGCAAGGGGGAATTTATGTTGGTGTTCCTGAGATGTGATTTTATTCAGTCTATTTCCTTTGTGCACATCACAGCAACTAGAAAGACAAAAACAGCTAGTTTATGTATATCTTCTTTTTTTGCCTCCCCCTTTTTTTCACCTCTGGTGAATTTTTTAGCTTCTATTTTTCCCTTTTGTTTTCTTATCCCCCTCCCCTCCCTCCTTTTATCTACTGCTTATTGCTAGTGACAGTAAACTTCATCCAACAACACTCTGATGAGAGCAGCTATGATTCTACCAGCACCAGGCAGTTCAGACAAGTGCTACAGTAATTTTCCCCATGGAGCATGGAGAGAGGTGTGGCTTCTCTCCTGCTTAGGGAAGATGTTTGTTTAGAAACCTGCAGCGTTTCTTACAGGCAACCAAATCATGATTTCATTTGATATTTTGCTTTATATTCCAGTATTTGAATTTAAACTCCGTGCGTTTTCCCTCCAAGGTTCCTGCAGTCAAGTATTGTGGTCAAACTCACCAAAAACTTCTCCCAGTGATGGCCAAGCCCAGTTTCTTTGTGCTGTTTTTAATGATATTGTTGACAGGTTTTGTGCAGTGTTTCTTCCTTTGGTTCGAAGCTCTGGTGTTAAATGAAGTCTAAAACAGAGGGTGCAGAAACCACTCTGAATTCCAGCTCCTGCTGGCCATCACCTTCTTGAAACTTTTAGAAAATTTCAGCTCTTTAGTCCTCCTATTTGTGTTTCTCCAAGGCACACAAGATGGCTTTAAAACCAGTATTAATGGGGGAAAAAACACTGAGCCAAGTAAGGCAGTGTTCATGATGGATCTCTGAACCTCTTCTAAAACCTGGGATGACTCTTTTCACTTAAAAGGGAATTTTAGGTACAGGATGGGAAGAAACCCAGACACATCAGTGCCCCATTATTCCTGTCCTAGCACAGCCCAGTTATGAAAATCAAAACCTTCTTCTTTTTTTTTTTTTTTTTTCCCTCTCTTCTTTGTTTTCCTCCCCTCCCTGGTGTTTCCTTTGGAAGCTGCAGTTCGTTCCCTGCCTGTGTTTAGAGCCAGCCATATTCTGAGTGCTGAAAGGGTAAATTTTGGGTTGCAGGCACACCAAGACATGTCATGGATTTGGAAGTAAAAGAAATGCTCTGAGTTACATAAGAGGAGGTGATGTGCTGAGGATGTCAAGACTTTTCAAGGGAATATTAGAACAAAGTATTTATCTGGACATTAAATTTTCTGGGAGCCAGACTGGGAGATTATAAATTATTGTGAGTGTTAAAGCCCAACTTGGTTCTGTATCTGCTAAGAAAACACCTGTAAAAATACATTTGAACCAGTTCTGGAGCTGGTTTTAAGCTGCTAAAACCTCCATCACTGATGAGGAGAACACCGTGGAGCTCTGGTAGGGCAAAGGCTGTGCAGATCCTCCTGTCTCTTTTTGTATTTCACTGGAGCTCCTTGTGTGCCCTTCCAGGTATCCTCCTTGTGCAGTCAGGGCCAGTCTCTCACAGTAGGCAGCTCCAAAAATAAACACAGGGTTACTGTGCCCCTTCCTCACCACCCCTGGGCCTGTCCTAGCAATGGAATAATGCCTGGGGAGTGTTCACCAGGACACAGAGGCTTTGTGCTCCCTGTTGGACCAAAAAATGAGAACCGAGCCTTTCCGTGCCTTGCCCTCCCTTGCTTTGCTTTGCCTTTCCTCTTTCCTTTCCTTTCCTTTCCTTTCCTTTCCTTTCCTTTCCTTTCCTTTCCTTTCCTTTCCTTTCCTTTCCTTTCCTTTCCTTTCCTTTCCTTTCCTTTCCTTTCCTTTCCT
>JANPWX010019914.1:25133-51492 GCA_024734555.1 Trochalopteron elliotii
TGCGCAGAGTTGCAGGGAACAATTCCTTCCCTTCCCTTCCCTTCCCTTCCCTTCCCTTCCCTTCCCTTCCCTTCCCTTCCCTTCCCTTTCCTTTTTCCTTTTTCCTTTTTCCTTTTTCCTTTTTCCTTTTTCCTTTTTCCTTTTTCCTTTTTCCTTTTTCCTTTTTCCTTTTTCCTTTTTCCTCCCTGCTGGGAGCTCTGGTCCTACAGAGTGTCAGTGTGTGAAACAGTGAGTTAATATCAATATCCGTCAGCATTTTATCCTAGTGAGGGTGTAAAGCACTGGCTGGGAACAAGGAAGGAGAGCTGCTGGAGTCATCCCAATGGTTTCTAAAAGCAGTTTTCCCCGTGGTACATGGGGTATAAAATGATCACTGTGTTGATGGAGCTGGAGGTTGCTCAGAGCAGCCTTGAGAGGCCTCTTGGAAAGCAGCAAAGTAAATGGCAAGCCACATATTGTAAAGTAACAAGAAGAATTTTTATTATTGCTTTTTTTTCCCCCCCTTTTGTATTTTTCTTACCATTTTGATCAGGTGTACATTGTTTATAACCCCTCGTTTACCGGCCCCAAATATCATTACAACGTCTGCACCATGATCTATGGTTGGTTGTTACCCTTTTAATGGATAAAAAAAGATTTAAGTACTTCATTCTGTTGCATTTTGACAGCTGTTAGCCATCATTTTTCCATTCACCTGCATTTAGCAATCCCATAAAGGGAGGCAATCTCAGAACTAACAAGAGCTGGGCACTGCAAGGTGATAATTCTGTATCACTTTGGCCTATAAATACCTGCCAGGCTGGGGGCTGAGTCAGCAGTCTGTAACAAAGTGGCAGCCGTGCCCTTTTATCTGTGTGAGTGTTTCACAGCAATTGGACTATCAGCCCCTGCAGTGAAAATCCATAGTATCGATCAGGCTATTTCTCCACTGTAATTCTTTTGTAGGAAATCCCTGATGACAAATTTTATCTGCACCACTTTTTGATTGCTGGTTTGATGTAAGCGATCTCCAAGGGCAGAGTTAAGCTCCTGGCCGTTCCACATTATCAAGCACCAGCTTTATTTACTGAAACTACACTTGTGGTCACCAACCAAAATAAAAAAAAAAAAAAAGGGGGGGGGGGAGAGAGAGAGGGGAAGGAGGAGGCAGAGGAGGCTGAAAATTAAATGCAAAATAATATTTCAAAGTGCAGGAGCGAGGGGGTGAAAGCACTTGTGTCAGCTGCTGGATTGTTAAGTAAAAGCATGTCCTGCATTAATAAATGCACAAATGGGAGAAATACGTTTGGATAAAAATCTCTGTGGGACACGGGGCTGTGTCTGGCCAGGGGATTGGGCTTGGAGCTGATCCTGCAAGCTCTCCTTCATGGGAATGGTCCCACAGTTCCCCCCAGGACCCTGCTGGGAGCTCACCGTGCTTATCAGCGAGCAGGATGTGATTTCATCCCGTTCCCAAACTGGTTTTATTCCTGCTGAGCTGCCTCAGGGTGCTCAGGGCAGGGTGCTCACACAGATTTTCCTGTTGTGATCAGAGCTGAGGTGTTTCTGTGGTCTCCAGGGACAAGGGCAGGGTTCTGCTGACACTCCAGTGCAAAGCTCCAGGTACAAAACTCTGGCTGAAATCTGCTCACAGCAGAAACTCGGATTAGTGGTACCACCCTGTGGATTAGCTGATGCTCTTTAACCTCTAAATTTAACCTGGAAACCTCACCACAGGCAGCTCGTGGAGGATTTCCAGTGTCCCTCAGGTGAGTGAGGGTGGGGAGCCTCAGATGCTGCAGGACACAGCAATGCAAACAGAACACAGGAATTCAAAATTCACTCCAGCTCTGATTTCAGTGTAGGCTATTGTCTCAGCAGAGTTGTTACGGATTACCCCTTGGACAGCCACGTTTCTAATTTCTGCCTGGCTGCTGAATGAATTCCTGAGCCCTCAGGGAATGAATTCCTGCTCCTCAGAGCAGTGGCTGCCCTGGCACGTCGGGGTTACTCACTATGACTCTGCAGAGATGTTTTCCTTTCGCTGAAGTAATGCAGCATGAAGCAGGGAAATGATGTCTTGTGTTTTCCTGCAAAGCCCTGAGTCACTGGCGTGTCCCAAACACGGGCACGTGCAGCCCAGGATTACTGAGGGAAAATCATCCAGCTCCAGTTTGGGGTTTTTTTTTTACCCAAAGCGTGTTAAGCACAAAACTAAAAATAGCTTTGCATAGCAATGAGATCTCCATCAAGGAAATATCTGTTTGTACTGCTGAGCTCCTGCCTCTGACTGTGTCACTCTGCTCAAATTCAGTTGCCTGGAAAATGTATATCTTTGGCTGGAAACATACATCCAGAGGTGTGTGTTTACTGAGCAGCAGATATTGGATTAGGCATGGAGCCAGTCCAATTTCATGACTGCACCTTTGAAAAATTGTCTGATTAACACGGAGAGGAATAATTGTATGTGAAAGGAATAGTAAACATTCCCCACTAGAATGGATTTTCAGCAAGTAATGTGAAACACTTTGTCCATTCAGACCCCTATCCCAATGAAAGCACTTAAATCATTTTCCTAAGCAATAACTCAGATTAAATAAATTAGTAGAAAGTAAGTATTGAGAATAATTGGGATTATTTGGGAGAAACTGTTTTGGCTTTTTATACAGTTGAGCACATTCCAAGGCTGAGTAAGTTCAAAGTTTGCAAATTCAACTCATAAAAGTGAAATCATAAAACCCAAAGAGAAGACAATAAGATTTCCAGGGGGAGTCGAACGAATTTAAAAATCAATGAAATCCTTTATGTAAGTTTTATGCACTGCATATCTCTCCCCGAGATTTCTGATATAATTTAGTGACTCTAATTCAAAGCACACAGTTTAGCCCAAAGTCTGTTGTTATTACTGGTGAATTACCATAAATCCCAAACCAATCTTGCCCCGTGCTCAAAAGGTTTTTGTGTCGTTTGTGACAGGATTGACCAAGGTAAGACGGGTGGGGATCAGTCTCAGGTTGGACTGGATTTTTCTGGAGGCCTTTTCCAACCTCAGTGATTCTTTGTTAGGCCCTTCTATGTCAACTCTGAGGTACCAATATTTGAAAAAACAGGTGCCACCAATTGTTTACAAATTATCTGGATTTATTTTACATTTTACCTTTAAATTTACTCCTGATGGAAAGCACTGAATTGACACTGGCAGAATCTCCTTTGTGGGTGAGGTATGGACAGGTATTCCCTCGGTGCTGCACCAACCCATGTCACTTAAACTTAAGCCCATGTCACTGAGCATCCATCAGGTAATGATGACTTCCAATTACTCCTAATCTGGGCTGGACTGGAACCAGTGACCTTGCAAGAGTCTGGATCACATTAACAGCTCCCTCAGCCAGCCAGTCCCAGGGTGTTTGATTGTTCTCAATGCAACCAAAGAGCTTCCCTTCTCTCCTTTATTTCTTTTTTTCTTTTAACTGCTTAAAATTAGGGGTGGGGAGGTATTGAAATACTCAATTTGCAGTTTCCCTGGATCTCTAATGCCACGTCTGGAGGAGCAGCTTTCATTTGCACTGGGAATACCTCCTGCTGAAATGAAATTCTCTTCTCTCAGCCCCTGATGCCTTGTCTGTCACTGATGGATTCTGCACACCTGGACCTCCACAATCAGTGAAAGCTGCCCTGATTCTGCCTGGCAGGACATTACAGCACTATCCCAGACCCTCATGATGATTCCTGGGATATCCTCAGTGTCATGGGAGTGAACCAGGCAAGAAATGAGCCATTGGAGGCTAATTTCTATTTGCAGAATACTTCTCATTAAATTTTCTACATCAATTATATATTTTTATTATTATTTTTAATCTATTCTCAGAAAAAAAAGTACGGAAATACTTGATATTTTCAGCAGGATTGGTCTGTTTGATACCAGCACTGATGCACCTTGCACCAAGAGTGGCCAAAGGCTGGATTTGGTGATCTTGGAGCTCTTTTCCAAAGCTAAAGGATTGTGTGACCCTGTGAAGAGCTGACAGGGAAGGAGAGGACAGTGCTGGGGCTGCAGGTTCCCCTCTTGGGCTGGTTTGTGTGTTCTCAAGAGCTGCCCTGCTCGTGGTAAAAAGAGCAACACCACCTTTGTAGCTGAATACTAAAAATGCACCCCAGTGCAGCATCCCCCAGCTGCAGGGCTGGCTGGTTCATTTGCACATTTTCAGGCTGAAAAAACCCTGAAATTTAGCAGCACTCTGATGCACTTTGGTGACACCTGTGAACAAAAGGTGCCATCTCAGGATGGCTGGTGACCCACCACCTGCCTGGCTCACCCCTGCATTAAAGAGACCCACTGAGAGCGCTGGGAAATTTCACTTTCTTCTCCAAATTTCTGGTGCTTTGGGGCAAATTCAGCGTTTTCATTAACATTTCAGATAAGGCTGGAAGGAGCACAGACATTAATGCAGATTACAGGCCAGAAATGCTAAGCAGCAGCAGCTTCCTTTGATCTGCTGAGATATGTCGGTGGTAAATATTTCTGCAGCCCTGAAAATCAGCAGCGTGGAGCCCTTGTCCAGATCAATGGGAATTCAGCCATCCTGGGGACTCCTGTGGTCCTGCAGTGCCTTCCCAGCCCTGTGGTTTGGGGCTGATCCAAGTGAACCCCCCTTTTTTGGCAGGGTTAGCAGACAGGATCACCCCACATCTCAGTGTGTGAGCAGATCCCCTTTGAGGGGCTCATTTCAGGGTATGTTTGAATTTTAAACTGACGTGTTCTCCTTCAGAAAATGCACCAGCAGCACAGTAAAGGCATTTTCCAGAGGAGGGAATCAAACCTGGATCCCCCATTCCCACCTGAGTGACCCCACTCTGGAATCTGAGTGGACATTGATGCTGTCATTGTTTTAAAACAAAAAAACCTGAGCCCTTCTCTCCTATACCAGAAGTGATTCCTGAGCAGGAGAGAGCAGAAAAGGACAGGAATATTATTCCTACAGGCTGGATTTATCCTATTTATTTCCTCATTTCCTGGACTTAGGTTTCTGCTCTTCCATCATGCTTTTGGCCCTGTTCTCAGGGCTCTGGTTCAGCCCATATCTTTATAAAATGTTGAAATGCCTGGCCAGTACATGATTTTACTAGAATTGTCTCAATTTAGGCTTCAAAATAGAATCCTTTATTTACAAGGACCTCGGGATTAACAATGTTCAGTGGTGGGCTCAGTACATGGGGAATTACTCAGCTGGAATTTACAGCTGAGACACTGCTCATGAGCAGGTCTGTGACTTACCCCTGAAAAGCGAAACAAGTGGATTAAAAGTAGAATTTGTGTAGATGTTTCCTTCCTGATGGTGCTTCCTGTGGAGAGAAGATGATTCCTTTGGGCACAAGGGCGTTTACCTGGGGCAAACCAAAGCTGTGGGAATGTATCTCCCAAGGAACCAAATCAAGGAGCTGGTGAGGTTTTTCCCTTCAAAACCCTGATGATATTAATTAGGACTGTAAACTGCACGTCTGATTTCATCAGACCTGTCTCCCACCATCAAACAAACACAGTCTAATGTCAAATTACTGAAATCTTCCCTCCTTCCAAGTGTTTTTCCTTTAGCACCAAATAACAAGAGAGTGCCGTGTGCTTGTCCCAGCCCTGCCTGTGCTGTCTGTAAAAGTCATGTCATAACCTCAATCAATCACTCAGCACTGGCCAAGGCTGGGGTAGATGATCCAGAAATCCTCCTGCCTGGGATTATACTGCAGGAAATAACCCAGTGCTGCCTGACAGCAGCAGCAGAAAGCTGCAAAAAGAGGCCAAACCACCAGAGCTGCCCAGAAAGTTCCTTCCTGCAGCTCCTGGGGCTGCATCGATTTCCACATGTGCCACCAACTGCCAGCTGGGAGCTTGGTGGCACTTGGAGAATTTAATCTTTTTTTTTTGCTTGCTCATGAAAACATTAAATTTTCTAGATTGGAAGGTATTTCACTAATTAATCCATCTGTTATGGAATAACAAAATACCACTGACCACTTAGAGCCATGGAGAACACAGCCTGTGGATCCTAAGCCTTTCTTAGACTGGATATTCAAAATTTATGTGTCTGCCAGTCAAGATATAATAAAATGCAGAAACATGCTTGTAAAAAGAAATGTGATATTTACTATTCAGCCATGTAATATCTTCTACTTATACATCTCCCTTGAGGATATCTCAATGTTACTGGAAGAGTAGTTTCCTTAGACATGCTCTCTTTTCCTCTTTTCTAGTTCTCTTCTTCCTTTTTGTTATTTTCTCTTCTTTTTTTGTTAATTTTCTAATTCTCTTTGGAAAGTGCCAACCCTTATATTGCAATACTAGAAATTAGTAGGGTTTGAGACTTTATAGTGGGTTCATTTGAATAAATTTGTGATATAAAGCTGAAGAGCAGTTTAAAGGGTGTAAGTTTAAGACCACAGAGGATTTAGACTTGAGTTATTTGAGCCAGTCTGAGCTCAGTCTCCGTGGGCATCCACCATCAATAAATCAATCCAAGGAAAGGCAGGACTGGAGCCTTTTTGTGTTTTCCTGCTGATTTCAGCCAGGAGGGTTCTGGCTGTGTTTTCCAAGCAAACTTTGGGAATCACAAACCTCTTGCCTGCAGGTCAGTGGTTAAAGGAGAAGTCAGGCAGCTGTGTCCAAACTGGAATACAGCTCTGGATTTAAAATCCTCCTGAGGTGTCTCTGTTATCCTGACGTGCAGCTCGCTGTGTCCATCAGTCTGTCTGTGTGTGCAATGCTGAAGGGAGGCCAAGTTTCAGGTCTTTGAGGAGCCACCAGGGTGTTTTGTGATCCTCAGTGAAACTAAAATCATTGAATGGTGAAATAACAGAGGATACACCCTGCTGCACACTGTAACTTCAGCTCTCCTTGCTTTTATCACTTTCCTTGCTTTTATGATGTGTGCAGTGAAAAAAAAAACAAAAAAATCTCTTGTGGATGGAAGTTTAAATTTGCCTGCAAGGGCTCTGAAATGTGGAGATCAGCAAGAGCCTCTCTGCTGCACCTCAAAGGTGTTGCTACGTGGCCACCAGCTAGGGCCAGGAAGGGGCTACCTTCCCCTGAAACCTGCCTCCATCCCAATTAATCCAATAAATTTGGGGTTTGGGGAGATCCCCATGATGGGCCAAGGAGGAGGAGGCTGTGGATCCACTCTTGAAGCTCCACCGCTCCGTGCAGTCAGTCCTGGAGGAGATGTAGCTGCTCCTGCAGCATCCACAGAGGGCCACACCGTATGCCAGATTTGTTCCATGGATTTCTCTCCTCTCATTGCCTTGAGCACAATTACAAATACATTATGCAGTGTGAATTTTCACCCTTTTTTAGCATTCAGCGGTGCTGTGAACCACCAGCCTTTCCCCTCAGTGTACTGGGTTGAAATTAGAGCATTCCCCAAATATCCTCCTGCTGCCTCGTGCCATCATCCCGCCGTGACCCACGGAGGGGACACCACCACCAAATGCTTCCCCTGATGGGCTTCAGCCAGTCACATCCACCAAATCTCCTGCCCTCAGCTTTCAGAGGGGTCAGGAAACCAACTGCTGCTGCTCCCAGGTCAGCACACAATGAGCTGTTGGCAAAGACAGCTCTTGATTTTCAACTGTGGGGAACGCTGCGATGGACAAAACGCAACAAAACCAGCTCTATTTATCCACTGGAACGGGCACACGCTTCTCCCTCCTCCTGGAGGGGCTCTGGCTGCTCGTTGCAGCCTTTAATGTGTGTTTTTGCATGCTCTGGCTGCACCCTTTCATGTGTGTTTCTGGCAGGAAGGGCCTGCCCAGCCCCAACAGAGCAGGCCAGGCCACGCTGCCTGCAACAGAATTTGACAGGGATTTAGCAAAACTCAGGCTGAGGAGTGAGAGGCCGTGATCAATTCTGACAGCGTCCTTCTCTGCTCAATATTCTCTCTGGAGTGCCTGGAACTGAATTCCAGTGCAGAGCATTTCTCTCCCAAGTTCAAGAGGGGAGATGTAAACACAGGCCGTAAAAGACCTGCATGTCTGCAGCTTGTAGGGGTCGTAATTCTTCCCAGCAAAGTTACCTTTCCTGTTTCTATGAATTACTCTTACATTCTTGTAAGAGATACGGTTTGAGGTATTTATGGTGCATTCAATTCTGCTATCATTGATTTACTGGGCTAAACCTGCTCCAGGATATGATGTAAAGCCCCTAATTCCAAAAAACTCTTCCATCTCGGCGAGAAGAGCATTTTCTGCCCTGCTGCCCTCCAGCAGATGACCAACGGAGATAAACAGAGGGCACTCCACTCTCAGTTGCAATGTGCTTGGTGATGTGAAGGAATCAATCAGACAAAAGCAGATTATTAGAGTGTCTGAGAGAGATCAAACATTGCTGGCATCTTCACCCACACACGGTTGATTTACAGGCAAGCTGATAAAGTGCTGCAGCTCACTGTCAGAAGTACATGACAGCTCCTCTAGCTCTATGGATAAATTATTGCTGAAGCCCATGATAACATTTCTCCACCTAGCAACCAAACATAACAGGATGTGGCTTTTAGCACTGGGAGCCAGAATGATACAAAGAGAAAACACAGAAACTCTTCAGGCAGGGAGGCAGCACACGGGGAAGGCAAGCAGGGAGAGATTTTCACACACACACACGAGGGGGGTGTGTCTGTCCTGGCTCTGCTGGTGGAAAATTGGCCAGGTTGGAGCTGCAGAGACGCTGCCAAATTTGGGATTGCAGGCAGGGGTTTTAATGGGGTGTGGGCAGAGCCCTGTGGTGGGTGGTGGGGCTGCTCCTCTCACCTGAATGCCCCTCAGACCCACAGCCAGGGGAAATATCAGGTGTTTCCTTTGCCTTGGAAAGGCAATAAATAAACTCATCGTGCTTTCAAGAAGGGCAAATCGAACTAATCCGATTATTTGGGAGAACAGTGCTAAAGAAAGATGCAGTTCAGATATTCTCTTTATTTTTATCTGGTGGCTTATAAAATAATAAGTGATATAATCTGCTGAATATTGCATCGTGGCTATTAGACAGCGGGGCTGTGCTCAAAAATTAAGTTGGGTTAATTAGAGCATGTACTATATGCCTATAAAAGACTAAATCAGGCTCTGTCTCGGGAGCCAGACGTGAGTGCTTTTCAAAAACTGAGAATGTGACCCTGACAACTCAAAATCTAAAGTATATTGAAAGTACTCACAGGTTAGAGGTTCTGCTGCCTCAGATGCCTTTCATAAATTCTCTTGCTTTGAAATGCACTTCCTTATTTAAATTTTTTTTTTCGTTCTTTGTTGCTCTATCAGAAGTCATCCCACAGAAGAGTAGGGAAATGAATATGGAAATAACTGTATGAAAGAAATTGTGGAACCTGTTTATCTGTACTGTTCTGCCAAATGAACAATCAGAAAATGTGAATTTTTTTTTTCTTTTCTTTTCTCCCTGTGGCATTTTCAGTTACAAGAATTTAGCAAAGGTGAGAGGTAAGTGAGAAATTCCGAGATGTAAAAGATGTAATTTGATGAGATCCCTGAAGTAATTCTTTACCCTGTTTGTTAGTTTGTCATGTTAAGGGCTGGGTGTTGTTTTTATGAAGGGCTCGGTGCTGTTTTTCTGCACACAGACCTAAGCCCAGGTTGCATTTGGAGTTTTTGGGGGGTTTCTTTGGTGGCTCCTGTGATGGGAGGTGACCCCAGTTCCTGGGCTGCCCCAATTAACCCTTTTGACCTGACTGGAATGTTCTCCTCACTCATATCCATGGTCCTGCCCCCCTTCCCTTTCCACCTGCTGAGGGCAAGGGTGGGTTCTGTGCTTGTCTCTCACATTTTAAATTCCTCATCTCACCTTCCCACCCCTTCTTGTGCTCCTCCAGCCACATTCCAGGACATTTTCTGTGGAGCCTCACCCGGGACGATTTACCAGAGCAACTCTTGTAAAAAGCCAACAGAAACTGCGTGGCTTAATCCTCGTGTGCTGCATTGAAAAATTACCCATAAATATTTCACCATTATGTTTTATTATTACAGTCAAATTTGTTTTATGTACTTATTATTTAAGGGATAATAGGGCAGGTGTCCCATTTTATGAGGCAATAATCTGGTTCACGTTGGCTCCATAGTTTATCCCTCCCAGAGAGCTGCATTATCACCAAGGGACATGGGGAGCTTGTCTTATTATAGTAATAATAATAATAACAATAACAACACCTTCTACTGCTGCAGCACCTTTCCTCTAGAACCCCAAGTATTTTATAAATCTGATTTGATTTTATGACAACCCGGGGTCATCTCAAGGATTATTTCAATAATGCCAGCTCTGGAGTGAGGATGGAAACCAGACTTTAGAGCACCAGATCTCCTCCCCTGGATCTCTGGAAACCTTTGGGGTTTATCTCTGTCTCACTGAGATATCTGGGGGTGCAGGGGGTGAACTCCAGGTACTGATGGATGTCCTTGGCTGTGCCACCACGGGTTCAGATACTCTGGGGGTGGAACTCAACGCCCTTTAATTCAGATGTCAGAGACACACCACAAACCTGCTCTGGGGAGGCTGATCTTCAGGCAGGGACAGCCTCACATTTATGGAAGGTTTGCTTGACACCAGATCCAAGGGGAGGGATGGATTCCCACCCTTCCACTGGGCAATGTTCCCTTTCCAGATGATTTTGGGTGATGTGTCCCCAGCACGGCCAGGACGGTTGGAAATGCTGGCACACACCGGTGCTGCTGGCAAGAGAAAACAGTCTGAATTCCCCTGTTGTGCTGGTAAATTAGCTCTGTCTGAGGCTCTCTATATTAGATATATATTATGTGGAGAGATAGATTAGATAATACACTGAATATTAGTTATATATATCAGATATTAGCAATATGCAATGTATTAGCCATGCTCAGGCTGCTCTTTTTTTCCTCAGCACCAGGGTAGAAAACTGAGGGTGCCTTCAGTGTCAAGCCCCAGTTCCCAGGCCCTGGAATGAGCCACACAGAGCCTTGGTTTTCCCTGGGTGAGCTGACGTGTTGTGCTTGCCTTGTGCTCTCAGCCCTTCAGCCAAGGTGAGCCCAGGAATGATTTCAGAGCTTGGCATTCCAGGTTTTCCCTCAGAGCCAGCCCCTCCCAGGGAAACATTCCCAAACTGAGATGAGGTTTGCATTTTATTAACAGTAAAAAGAGGATTTACCTATAAATATTGCTGGGTTTTTGCTTCTGCTGTTGCTTCTCTCTTTTAGACTTTTTTCTTCTTTTTGTTCTCTTTCTTTCCAGAAAGGCAAAAACCCCTGGGATGTTTGGCTGTAATATGAGTATCTAATAATTTCCAGTAATAGAAGTGGTATGTTTCTACTTGAAAGTTGAAGCCAGCTCTGATAAAGTTATATATTCTTTGATTAAATAAGATATATAAGGCTGAGTCTGCTCTCTTAACATCCCAGAGCCACAAGGGCTTTAGCTACTCAGAGGCTGTGTTACTCATTCCTCCCTTATCCACAATCCCAGGCTGACCTAAAAAACTTTCCCAACTAATGCCTGACTGAAATTGCCAGATATCCACATGAGGTCACAATTTTACAATTCGAATTTTCCCCACGGAGGTGGCGGGGGGGAGAAAAAAAATACCTTTACAACAAATTTCCAGAGCTTTTCTTACTTGCATCTTGCATGATTCAACATTCTCTGGATTTCTCTGAACCCTGATTTTCCTCAGTCTTGGAGGGAAAAGCACCAATTTCTGCCACCTTCACAGCTGATCAACCAGATATTTAAAATATTAGTGCCTAAGTCTGCCAGTAGCTTCTTAAAAGGATTTTTATGAGTCCCTACCTGTGTTTGTGAGTGCCTAAACACCTCCAAATGTTTCATCTCATTATACCTCTTATTGTGGTGAAGGGATAATGCTTTCATTAGATCCATCAGCCATTCACAAAATATAGCTCCGTGCCACATTTACATCAGGAAAACAAATCATACCGTGCCTCAACTTTCCCCCATTAGGAGCTGAATGGATGTCTTGCCTCACCCAGGCAACGGGAGGTGTCAAAAGTTCATTGGATTTACGGATTACAAATCACCAGTTGTCTCTCAAGCATTGTGCAAATTATCAAACGTTGTTTTATGGCACCCGGGGATCTGGCTGGGCAGGGATTCAGGCGTGTGCTGGAGCACCTTGTTGGCTTCAGCATCTAAATATCTGAAATGAACATTTTAAATGAGAACAAGAGACGCCCTCTCCTCCTTCCCTGGACCAAGGTGGAGTTTAGTCCCCAGTCTCCTCCCTCAAGGAGTGTTAAAGTCTGTCCAGGGGCTCAGCACATCAGCACCTCACATTTGGAGTATCTGCATCTAAATCGCCTCTTTTCATTTATTTGGGTTTGTTGGTGGATTTTTTTTTTTTTTTGCTTGCTTATTGCAGAATGCCACCTTCTCATAACTTCCAGAAAGTCGATATTGCAAGAAAAAAAAAAAAAAAAAAAAAAAAGAAAAAGTAAAGAACAAGAAACCAAAACCCCAAATTGCATCTGCCTCATTATATCAAAATGTTCACATTTCTAATATTTCCTAATGGCACCACTATAAAGTAAACCCCGGGATGAAAAGTTCCGTGCCAAAAGTGGAGCCTAGAGACAGCTAATGGGAATGTGCTCCTGGGGTGGCTCGGGCTTTGCTTTGGGGCTGTAGAGATGATTATGGAAAATCCGTTCCCTTANAAGTAGCTGTTGCATTGGTGCTTTATTATCTCGATCCGGTAATTGAATAGCTGCTAAGTGCCGAGTCCTGGAGGGAAAACCCACCCCGTGGAGTTCCTTGGCCGCTCTTTAATGCTCCAGGAGTTCATCCATCCACCCATCCAGCCTAATTTATGAAATGCCTCCGTGTTTTGGCCTTCCAAAATTCCACCCGACGCGTTTCAGGAGCGATGTCTCTATTACAATCTCGAGTTTTATGGCAGGAGAGGAGGAGGAGGGCAGCACTTTTCCACCGGTTGCCGTTGTTGTTTTCTCTCTGAACACGCAGCCCAGACAAAGAAAACTCGGAATGCAAAGCCAGGGAAGCGCTGATGCTTGGCCACAGCTCCATGATGGACTTTGCAAGCAGGAAAAGCCTTCCCCCATCTCAGCTCTGGCTGCTAAAATCCCCCCAGGGCACAGCCCTGGTGATAGCATAGGGTTAAACTGTTTCTAAAAATCATGGGAATTGTTAAAATATTTCTAAAAATCATGGGAATTGTATACAATAGATTCAGGGGAGGTGGAAAGAAAGGCTGAGCCTGGATAAGCCTGGGAAAGGGAACCAAAACTACGTAGACCCTAGGAACAAAGGTTAGGTTTTGTCTTTACTAGATCATGTGAAACCACACCTGCATAATCATCTTATGATAAATGGTATGATTGTTAAATGTAATGATTGTTTGGTAATTGAATACGATTGTTGTTTAAGAATCACGAGAAACAATGTTTGGGGGGCCTGATGAAAACTACAATAATTCATGCTTGGATATGCAATAGAACAATATGAGTTTAACCATTAATATATATATAGTTATATAAGGAAAGGATATAAAAACATGTCCATTTTGAATCCATGTGGGAGTCAGATTTGGGTCTGTACCCTGTACCCCTGATTCCCAGAGCTCTTCAATAAAAGCACCTGCATATAATCATTCTGTGCTTATGTGTTTCAGTGCCAACACTGGCACCACGGCCAGGCTGGCAGAGTGGTGAAGGTGCCATTGGTCACACCCAGGAGTGAATGGGAAATAAGGGTGCAGAGGTGTTGTTTTGAATTCTTTTGCTTTTTAGTTTGCATTTTGTAGTGGAGATTCTCACGCAGCTTCATGTAAACTATGTATATATTTAGAATTTATCTGTTTTGTTTACATATTTCTCCTCTGGGAGGAGAAATATGATTGATAGTAATGTTCACCAATGAAGTCAAGAAGGTGGCGACCTGTGTAGCCAATCTTTTGCCTTCTTGCCAAAATGTATAAAAGATGGGGTCAAAAAATTAAAATAAAAGCTTCCCTGCCTGATCTCCTGGTGTCTGCCTCGTCCTTCGTGTGCCTGAAACTGGCACACAGAGGTTCAGCACCTTCTAGGCCACCAACAGCCTGAAAATCTGTGTCCCCTAAAGGTGCCTGACCTCTCACAGAGGGGAAATCGTGCTTGGGCTGAATTTGACCAGGATAAATTCACTGGTGTTTTGTTTTAGCACTTGAGCTGCCTCAGCACTGGCTCAGATGTCCCAGAATCCCAGAACTGCTGGAAAAGCCCTCCCAACCCATGGGGTCCAGCCTTGGTCACCAATCCCCACCTTGTCCCCAGCCCCGAGCTCTGAGTGCCACGTCCAGCCCTGCTCTGCTCTCCTGGCTGCACTCAAACCCAGAACGTGGAGCTTTCCCACCACGAGCTCCATCTCAACACATTTTTGCTGCCTGTGGGAATGGGAATTCCCAGGAATGTTGTCCTGGGAAATGTAAGCAGTCCAGAGCTCAGCAATGGCCAAATTCCTGGCCAAAAATATCGACAGTAAGGGAAAAAATAAAAGCTCCCCATGGTCACAGAAGGTCTCCAAGAGCTTAAGGAAGATCCATGGCTTTCCAAAGTGCTGGATGCTGTGAGAATTGTGGGATTTGGCTTGGCTGGGCTGGCTCCCTCCTGCACCAAAACTTCAGTGCAAACAGAAAATGAAAATTTCTTTCTTCAAACACACTTAATTGCTTTCAAGTTTTGGCATTTCTGTCACTATTGGATTTCCAGGGCGTCCCATGGTAATGATTAGAACTAAGCAAATACCTCCAAATATTTTCCATGAAAACTCCTTTGAATAAAACATTGAATAGCCTTCAGCTGTGTTCACACCCCTTTCATATTTGCTTTCTCTGAATATTCCAGTGACTGATTTATGGGCAGAAACGTTAACTGAAACAGCAATTTTTTAAGGGAATGTTGCATAACATTTATGGAAAGCAGATTTTAAACATGGATATAGTATCTAAACGCAACCTAGTTGGAGTAGGAATAGTACCAGGTGATTTAATCCCTTCAATCTGAGAAAATCATGTCAGGGTCCAAAAGTGCAGAGAACACAAACAAAAGGAGGCTCTGTCCACCAGAAAAAACAAAAATTAGGGTCAGATGCAGGCAAAGCTTAGGAGGTGCTTGGTGAGTTTTGAAGAAGTGCCTGAGCAGAGATTGTGTCCAACTCCTGTGGACAAAAATACCTTCATAAATCTGGCCCTGACCCAAAACAAGTGTTGGATATTGAACACATGTGAAAAATGGGAAAGTAACTCAAAGTTAACTGTGAAGAGGAGAAGAGAGTGAGCTCGCTGAACTCAGGCTGTTTGCTCTGAGCAAGTTGATTTGCCTCACTGATGATGACACAGGAGCCTCAGCTGCTTCTTGGAGATGTCATTGTCAAAGAGCAAATATTTGCATATTGCTCTTCAACATCATTAGCTTTGTTTTGGGAGGTGAGTCATTAAGACCAAGGTTTGAGGAAGTGTACAAATATTGCACAGCTCATCTGCATCCGTGACTAATTTGTGCATAAATCAGGTGAGGTGGCTCTGAGCTCTGACCAGTCCTGGGATGTGCAAGGATGCTCACAGGCCACCCACGTTATCAGCAGTGCTTTGAGAAGAAATTAATAATAATTAACAAAAAAAAAAAAAAGAAAAAAAAAGCTGAGCAAAGCTTTAAAACTCATTTTTTTGCATATGAAGCTTTTCTCCACTCTGTTCCAGGGAGAGAGAGAGCTCTGCTGGTACAGGGAACTTCGACAGATCTGCATTATTCCCCTCGGAGTGCGAAAATATCTTCATGCCATCTCGGAGAAAAAACCTCATTTAAATGCTCTGTGAATGCAGCCCTTCCCAAAGGCCACCATGTAGTCATGTATTTTGGATGATCTGCAGCTAGAAAAGCAGGCAGCTAATGCACCCATCTCACCACGGGGAAGATTGAGACAAAAACACCAAAAAAAAAAAAAAAAAAAATCAAGAGAGAGAAGCTGAAAGCCAACCCACAGCCTCTAACCCAGATTCCTGCTTTGAAATAAAGATGGTCTGAGGATGTTCTTGTTACCCAATTCCACCGACAGCCACGGTTTGCCCTTTAAAAATGAGGAGCCAGAGCATTTTCAGAGGGACACTCACACCCCATTGTACCTTTCCCACCCTGCTGATTAACTCTCTCTAAAATACCCTTATCAAGTAGCAGTACCAAGGCTGAGGAATGATTTGTGTTCTCTTCCTGTGAGAATGGGAGGATTTCCAATGATAAAAATTACCAGCAGATATTCGAGGAGCTTTCCCCAAGAAGTGGTGAAGTTCAGGGCTGAGATTCTCCACCACCATATCTTTGGGATGGTGGATAAATGAACACACTTTGGTTTCCCTTTCCTCCCTAAAAAATCATCCACTTCCCCTCCTTCCATCACATGCTAAATTAAGTCACGTCTTTCTTTTATTAAGAAGATAGCTTTGTTTTTTTCCTGAGCTTCTTAAACTTTTCTAAATTTTCTTACCACAAAACGCTGCTCATTTTGTTTCTTATCCAGAGACTGATAACAGGGTTTCTATAAAAATGAACATTCATGATCAAAGAGCAACTCTGTATCATAAACAAATTACAACAACTGGGCATGCTTTGAAATAGCTTAACCTAATTAAGCTCAAAACACTTTCGCAAAAGCTTTAAAAAAATGGGTGTAATTGGAGCTCCGTTCAGGTTCAGCTGACTTCATATTTTTAGTTTGGTTGGCATTTTTTTTATTTTTTTTCTTCCCTTTTAGAGCTTTGCATAAACAAAACATTTTGACAGTGTTGCCTTCCTGGGAAAAAAATGTTGGTGGTGCTGAAAATTCAGATTTCCAAATGGAACAGAGTTGCAATTGCTCATTTTTGCAGCTCTGGGGATGAGTGTGAGATGTGCCAAGAGCAGCCCCGAGTGATGGTGACAGTGGCACTCGTGTGGCACAGGGGGCCAGGGGTGACTGGGCCAGTGCCCATCGTGTGCTGGGCCACCAGCAGCTCCTGGGGGGGGACTGGAGAGGAAAATTGTTGTGTTTTTCTTTAAAAGATCAGTGACGAGGTAGGTTTTGAGGATTGAAATGGAAATCCCAGTGGTTTTCCCATATTAAACCCCATTGTGTGTGGAGCGTGTCCAGCCATGGATTTCTCCACCTTCCCCATGGCACGTTGTTGGGTCCTTGTAGAAAATTAAATTTATGCTGAGATGATCAGGCACTCAGCTTTTCATGTCTTATTTCTCATCTCACTCTCTCCCCACTTTAAAGGTGTTGTAAAAAATTTCTCTCAGGTATTTATGGATTATAAACCTCTGAGCCACAAGGATTGACCATCCCCTTAAATCTGATTCCAGGGGAATTAATAGTAATAATAATAATAATAATAATAATAACAATAACAACAACAACAATAATAATAGTACAGCTGCATCCTTTAGCTACTCAGGTCATGTTTTAAAGGTCCAGCAACACCTGTCAATGGTAAAATAGCCCTCCAAAAATCTCTCGTTATTGAAGCAGCAATTTTCTTAAATTCAGAATGAATAAATCTTCTCTAATCTCTCTAGAATTGTGCCCTTCCTTCATCACCAGAAATCCAGAATGTTTTGGTTATTATCTGTTCTAATCTGTTGTTATCTGGTCTTTTCTGCTGCAGTGAACGATTCTCTCTTTTTCAGAAGATTTTAATTTTATTGATTTTTTTATTTCATCATGGAAACAATTTGCTGTTTGCCCAGCTGTGGAATTTCCATAAGGAAATGGTGATTTGCTGAAGGGTCTCAGGAATATTTGTGGGAAAAGAATTTCAAATCCATTCTTATCTGCTCCAGGTACTTCTGCACTAATGTTAACACTGAGTTTTGCTCTTTGCTTGTAAAAGTTTATTAATGATTACTGAAGGCCTTAATTTAAATAAATTTATGCATATAGCTCAAAAATACTTTTGTTCTGCAGCACTCAGGGTTTTTTTTAATATATTTTTCATCTCTTTTCCATTTCTTGAGGAGAAGAATTTCAGCAAAAAAAATTTCTTTTCGTGATTGAAAAGCACCAGAAGTGCTAAGCCAAATTACCTGTAATTATATAACCTTCTGATTCTGCCCGTGTTTAACAGATTAAATGTTCTGTCTTTACAACTTTCAAGGTTAAGTGCCCATAATGGGACATGCTGGGGAGTAGGGTCATATAATCCCCAGCAAGTGGCACTCAGCAGCCCCAATGGAGGAGAGTTATTAAAATCCATAACGTGCAACTTTCATCTAAGACTCAAATTATAAAGGGGAGCCACTTGGAAAGAGCCAAAGGCTATTTGCAGGTTCAATCTATTCACTTTGCTCTCAACAGTGATCAAAGTTGGGAGCTTCACACGGGCTTGGGCTGATGGAGGAGCTAATTTGGAGGAGCTGCAGAAAATGCTGTTCTGTCCCCAAGCTACAGCAGGTTTGTAATTGGAGTTTTTCCACCCGGGAGGGAGCAGAGCCTGCACTGCCCAGCTCCCCACAGGGCTGCACCAGCTCGTGGGCAAGGGTTAAAAGCCAGGGAGATTAATCTGGGCACCAAGACAAATTACACTTCTATTTTTTACAGAAAGTTTTCTAACTGGAGTGGTTCCGTTTTAATTGGGGACTATTACTTTAAATGAAATGCAAGATTGAGAGTCTTTTTTTTTTTTGCAGGGATGTTTCAGTCACTGTCAAGACCTCCCAATAAGTTCATTCCTGCCTCTCTTCCACAAATTATTGCTTTTTCTTCTGGAATTTTCTAGAGTTTGCTGATATTTTCTTTTCCTAATCTACCCCATGCACCAAGTCTTTAAAGTTAGGTCCAAAAGCTATTTAGCCTTGGGGTGACACAATAAAAAAAAAAAAAACAGGTGGTTTTTTTTTTTTCCCCCCTAAAAAGGCCACTTTGGAACGTGTCACTGTCACACTGAAACAACTGCAGTGATCAAAACAACCACACCACCTTTGCAGGGCTGTTTGTGCTCTGCCAGTCCTTGGGATGACCTTGGCTTAATTACCTGCATCTCAATGAGTGAATCTACATAGCAAGTGAAGGTTAATTAATGAAGGATCATTTCTTACTTAAACCCATCAGGCAGTGGCTGACAAGCAAGTCTGGCCCGTGCAGGAGCAGCCTCTGTCTCATTAGAAATGGTCAGATTGATGTGCTGGGGCTGCTCCAGAAGCAGGGCCAGGACAGTTTGTTAATGAAGAGAACTGATGGGCTCCTGCTAAACACTCAAAAGCCTCTCTCTGTCATCACCAACGTCACTGAACTTCAGTTTTTTCCCATCAGCTCCTCAATTTCCAGACATTCATTAGTGCCTTTTCCACCTAAACTTTTGAGATTTCCACCCAAAAGCTGCTGTGAGTTTTCCACCTGGACAAAACTGGCAGAGCAATGAGATCCTCTCTTGCATTTTTGAGGTGACTGGCACAAAAAACCCCATCAGCTGCACCTTTCCAAACCTGGAGGCTGCAAGAATTCCTCCTGGTGACCTGCCCACCTCCAGATCTGAGGGATCCCCTGTCCTTCAGAGCTGGATGTGCCTCTTCCAGCTGCCACCCCACAGCTGGAACGGGCTGGAGCAGGATTCCCACTGGGATGTGCCTCCCCCTACACTCAGGAAAGCTCTTTCCCAGCCCTAGGAAGGGGAATATTCGTGGTGGAGATGACAAAGAGGTCACTCAAGGAGCTGCATTAAGACTCCAGCTCCTGCAGCAGCTCCTGGGGTAAAACACACACAAAGAGCCTGAAAACCAAACCAGAAATTGAGCAGTTCCTCAAAGCAGCTGAAACTAAAGTTCAGGAGTTGTGCTGAGAGCCCTAAAAACCCTTTGAACTTGAGCTTGTAAAGAGCCAGACTTGCACTGCCCTGAAATCTTTTCTTTCCAATCACTTGTGGGGTTCCTGATTTTTCTGATTTTAGAAAAACTCTTGCACTTCATCCATTTGGAATCCCATGGGGGAAAATGCATTTTTCCAACAATAAACAGTGTCCTACCCCTGCCCATGGCTTGGTGATGGAGGGAATTTGGTCCTGTGGGAACTTTTCACACACAGAGTGAGGCTCAGCTCACACAGGAAAGTTTTACATGGAGTTTTGCAGACAAAAATCACACCTGCAGTGACTGACAGCTCTCTGAACACTCTCCAGAGATAAAACCAGACCAATTTCAGCACCTTCCAAAGGCAAAAGTGCAGCCCAGGATAAAGCCCAGGATAAAGCTCAGGGAGATTTCTGGCTGCTGTAACCAGAGCAGAGGGACCCAGCCTCACCATGAAACCACCCTGGGGTTCTGAGCACTGATGCTTTGAGGTCACAAAGTGTTTTCCTTTCCCATCTCTGTTTTTTTGGCTGGGGAGCCAGGCTAGATCCATAATTGCCAATTTTCTCACCCTCAACACGTTTTCCAAATGCAGAAGTGGCCAGAGAGGCAAAGATTTCTTCTGCTGGTGAACAGAACGTCTCAGGCCAGAAGTCTGTTCCCTTCCACTTTGTGTCTGCATTTGATCCTGCAAAGCTACAGATTTTGGCTGCCTCATCTCTTTTTCCTTTAGGTTATGATTTGCCTTTACCTTTTTCAAGCTCTTCTCTTCTCACTCTCATCCACTGATTAAGAAATGACAACAAAACAGGTCTCAAATATTTGGTCTTTTCTTCTCCTTGCTTTTGAAAGTTTACACAAGCCAAGGTGGGGCTGAGCTCAGAGGTAAACCTTGAACACACTCTAGAAAATAATTTAAAAGGTGAATTGCTCCCACCTGATATTAAATAAAAAATACCTCGTGTGATCCTGCTTCTGTCCTATAAAAATTGATTTTTTTTTTCTATATGCAGAAGTATTAGGAATTGTTTCTGGCCTGGGCAGGTGCCAGAATTTAACTCACCACACTTCTAATATTTTCAAGTGCTGGAAAAAAATATTATATAAAAAGTTTTCTGTAACTGGGAAAAAGAGCTCATTTACCTTTGTAATTTTCTATTAATTTACTACTAGGATTCATTTTGCATTTAATTCAGTCCTCTAATGGCTTAAAACTGTGTCTTTGGTCTTTACACATTTGTGGTCTCAGCCGTGTCAAGCTTTTTCATCTACTTTATGTTCATTTATTTTAACTTTTAGTGGTCTTCCAGCCAATTCTTTATCCTTTTTATTACAAGAGCATGAAATTTTATAATGCCCTAGAGCTTTGTTAGTCAGCTGCTACAAGGTTCTTAACCTTAGTTAATTTATTCTTTCACTTTTGACTTTCAGATACGGAGCATGCTTTAATATTTTGGTTTTGAATATGAAAGCAACTTTTATTAAGTAGGTTTATGGCATTAATAGATCCGTATTTCATTTTTACAGGAGTGTTTAGGTATCCTGCTAGACACAGAATGTATCATTTTCCATAATTATCTGTAATTTTTGGAATAAAATTTAAACTCTACTATATTAAAATATTGCTAAAGTAACAATCTTCACCTTTTTAGGTAATTTTACCCCAGAATCACTGTAAACAAGCATAAGAATGGCTCTTTTTCTTTGCAAAACCTGACTTTTTTTCATTGCTTATTACATTAGCAAGTAATTAAGCCATGGCAGCTTGCTTATGTAGAGAGGAAAAAAAAAAAAAGAGAAAGTTCTAAAATCACCACTTGCTGTAATTTTCCATAATTATCCTGAACACATCCTGTGTCCCAGCAGTGAGGTAATGCTGGCCATTCCTGCAATTTGGGCAGTCCCCCAGGGATCCATTCAACCCCTACAGCCACATTCCAACATGGATAATTCCAGGATTCTGTGACTGGCCTCAGCCTCACAACCTTTCCTCATAAGAAGTGAATATCTGATAAAAACATAAAGCTCATGACAAACAGCTGAACTTGGGACAGGGGGAGCAAGAGGAGGGTGAAGAGGAAGAGGATGAACCAAGCTGAGCCTTCGTCCCAGGAGAACAAGGGGAGAAGGTTCTGCCCAGGCTGGGAGTGGGGATGAGGGAATGGGGGTGAGAGGAAATCTCAGCTCTGGTGTGAAATAAACCTTGGGCTGAGGGAGAGAAAATGACTGTCAAGGAGTCCTGTCAGAGGGCAGGTGTGGGAATTCCTGGGAAAGTGTGGGATGGACTGAATCCCTGGGAAAGGGATGGGATGGACTGAATCCCTGGGAAAGTGTGGGATGGACTGAATCCCTGGAAAGGGATGGGATGGACTGAATCCCTGGGAAAGGGATGGGATGGACTGAATCCCTGGAAAGGGATGGGATGGGTTGAATATCTGGAAAAGGAATTGGATGAATTGAATATCTGTGAAAGTGTGGGATGGATTGAATCCCTGGAAAAGGGACTGGATGGGATGGGCTGAATCCCTAGGAAAGTGATTGGATGGATTGAATCCCTAGGAAAGGGATGGGATGGACCGAATCCCTGGAAAGGGATTGGATGGGATGAATCCCTGGAAAAGGGATTGGATGGATTGAATCCCTGAAATGGGATGGGATGGACTGAATCCCTGAAATGGGATGGGATGGGATGGGTTCAATCCCTAGAAAAGTGTGGGATGGATTGAATCCCTGTCCCTGTGGGTAGGGATGGCAGAAGGCACTGGAGGATGTGGGTTGTTTCCAACAGGGAAAACAAGGGAGGGTGGAAGCAGAAGTTCAGTCCTGGCTGGTTTGGTTTCCCTTCTTGGCTGGATGCACCAAGAGACCAAAATACCATTTTTGAGCAGCATTCCCTGAGCAATCACCAGTCCAAAGGGGGGACAACTGGGAAATTACAGCAAGGGAAAAAAAGAGTTCTTGTGGAATCCACAGGCTGGGCTTGAAATAACCACATTTGTCTGCACTGTTCCATTTTTATACCTTTTGGCTTCCAGGAATCCCCACTAATCTGTAATGTTAATAAAAGTGCATTTCCATTTCAGCCCAGGTAAGAGTTCCTTGCTATAATTCTCCTTCTCAGTGTGGTGGAGTTGTTGTTTCCCCTCCATTATTTACTGGTATGTAAGCACCAAACCAACTCCACTGCACTGGAGGTTCATTTCTGTTCCACAGGGAGATAACATGATTTTATATATATATATATATATATATATATGTAATATATATGAACATTTCTTTGTCAGGTAGAAGCTTTTAGTTATTCTGACATGAGGCTTTCACACTGCAAAAATATTACTAATACTATTTTGCCTCTAAAGTGCATTTGTTATCAATATGCACTTAAACTGGTGATCAAGAGTTGGTGGGAGAGACACCTGCTCTGCATTTCTTATCTTTTTAATACCTTAGGGATACATCACTTAATAATTTAGTGCTAAACCATTTAGCATTTTAGCCCATCATCTCTTATATTACACATAGGATTTCAGTAATGTCTGATAAAATTATGTGTTAGCTGCCTTATGTGTGTGTAAAACTTAATAAGTCTTCTTCCCCCCCTCAAGTTTAATAACTGATTTCTTACATTTATGGATGTGAAATTTTATTGCTCGTGGATATAGTTTGAACCTAAATCTTCATATCTTATAAATTGATTTTTAGTTTCCTTTTTGACCTTATGAATTTCAATCAGACATTGACCTCTTGTTGCTCATGAATCTGACTGATTTAGTGCCATATAACAATAATACTGTAGAAAAGCATTATCATAAGAGCCCACAGGGTTTGCTGAAACCCATAACTAGATTTTGGAGGCCTCTAGCAATAATAATTCTTGACCCAAGACTATTCTCTAATACCTTCATCCTTTACTGTTCTGGACTGGCCAATCCTTGTTTTAGTACATTCAAGGAAAGTGGTGGAGACTCCCAGGAGGATTCGAGCTCAAACTGTGTGGAGCAGATAATGCTGAATATACTCCTGTAAAATGAAGCTTATAAAAGACCAATTCTGCCTGGGATTTGTCACATTTTGAAGTGAGAGGGGGAAGACGATTTAAAAGGAACCTTTTGTGACAAAAAAATTAATATTTACTCAGTGTTTGAGATTTTTGAAAAATAAAAATTTGATAGCAATTGTCTTTATTGGAATGTGCTGTTAATTCTTCAGTCTATCACTATGGCTGCAGCCTAAATAGAGGGCTTGAATGATTACTGCTTTGTTTGCTTGGCTGTGCTAATTTAATTTAATTTAATTGCTTATATGCTTTGCTTTACTGAATAACTGGGTGTTGATGTTCATTATTCCTTATTAAGAAAGAATCTCAAAGTGAAGGCAGGAGTGGGAAGGCCGTGGGCCTGTGGTGTTGGTTTACAAACACTGACTTCGGGCACAAACATTTTCTGAGCCTGTTTTCTCTGTGCACATCCATAGGTGTGGAAGTGGCAGTTTTATTCCTGAACTGATGGCCACAGGCAGGGAGTCAGTGCCAAGAAATGAGATAAAACTACTTGTGGTGAACAAGGCAGAAGGTTCAGGGAGGAGGGATTAGCTGTGAGCTGGGAAATCCTCCTGGATGCAGCCCCCAAATGCTGCAGGTTCTCCAGCAGGAGCACAGAGCTGGGAAATCCTCCTGGATGCAGCTCACAAAGGCTGCAGGTTCTCCAGCAGGAGCAGAGAGCTGGGAAATCCTCCTGGATGCAGCCCCCAAACTCTGCAGGTTCTCCAGCAGGAGCACAGAGCTGGGAAATTCTTCTGGATGCAGCTCACAAAGGCTGCAGGTTCTCCAGCAGGAGCAGAGAGCTGGGAAATCCTCCTGGAAGCAGCCCCCAAATGCTGCAGAAATTCCAGCAGAAGCAGAGAGCCCATCCTGCCCCAGCCCCCCAGGCAGGGCTCCCTCTGCCCGGGGGGATATCTGACACGGGCTAACAGCTTTTAAGTACTCAGTGTTATGTAAAACTGAGCTAAGAGAGACCACTCAGATTAATCCTTTTCATCAGCAAAGTTGCCACAAGGAAAGGCAGAACCTGCAGCTGGACACAGAGTCTGTGCTGCTCACTATCCTGGCTGCAGAGCGGGATGAGGAGTGCACTTTTTGGCCTGTGAAAGGCAAATCTGGTCCCTTTGCAGTGGTCTGAGAAGTGAATCTGAGGCCACAGGTGCTGCGGGACACGTCCCTGTGCTGTTCCATCCAACACGTGCTCACAGGGACACACAGCAGCCTTCATTTCATGTTGGAAGGGAAGAGAAGGGCAAGGTGCTCCCGTCCTTCCCATTAACAATATCACGACCTTGATGCCTGGCATTTAAAAATTAATATAAAAGTGAAGCCTTTACCACCCTCTTTGTGGCAGTCCAAAAAGTCCCTGGCACAGAAGCAGGTCCATTTCCTCCCCTGGACAGCCCTTGGCACACCTTGGCAGACCCAGCTCCCAAAGCTCCCAGTGCAGGCACCAAGGTTAAAACTGGAATTCCCAGGGAGCTGCTGACAGCCCTCTCCAGGATCCCTCCCCTGGAGGATGAGGGTTTGTGGTAGTTTGGAATAAATGATGCCAAGTGTTGCTTAAGGACCAAAACTCGATGTAAAGCCAGGGAAAACAGATTTTCACAAAAAGAGTTTCTGCTCCCCCATGCACTGGGCTGGGAGTTGTTAAAGGGAGGAATTGGTGTCTGGTAGATTAATGTTCAAGGCTTTCCAATTTACACACAGAATACAAGAGGTGAGTAGTCCAAAATACAAATATATGAGCAGAGCTGTGTAGTATTACTACTCTGTTTATGATGCTGGAAAGTCAGAACTGTGCCAAGCCACTGTTTTCTTATAAACTATTTAAATAATTTATTGACGTGTAAAGTTAACAATTCCCTGTGTTTACTCCAGCTTGTGTTAGATCTGATATGAATGAGGCTCTTTGGACCTTGCATTTTTATCTAATTTCCTCAATGCTGGCAATAATTTTGCTGTTTCAATAGCTGATCTTATTCACCTGCTGCTAAAAACACTTGTCATGTTGAATTACATACTCTGCACAGATATTGTTGCAATTAGCAATTACAAAATATCACAACAGAAGTGTACAAAGGTTTAGGATCCAGATTTTTGGCTGTGTGTAATCATGTCCTAATTTGCTGGAACACGAGCCAGCGAGTTCTGTTCATCTGTACATGTTTTTTTATTGATCTGCATGTGCAGATGCAGGAATTGCACATAGAAATTTGGAGCCAGTGACATAAATATCATAAGGAATTCCATGTTTTTCCTCATTCCCAGAGTTCCTGTGGCAATCCAGCCACACTGGGCCCAGGGGCTCGAGGGAACTAAACCCAGCTGGATCCAGGGCAGGACTTTGTAGCCCTGGTTTTGTGCCTGAGGTGTTTTGGTTTTCTGAAATTCTTTTCCCGGGGAATTTTCTATAAACAGGAGAAATGTTTTTGTAAACTGTAACTTTGTTTTCATTCCTTTTCCTAGGAGGGACTTCTTCTTGGTGTCCCTCTGCTCTGA
>JANPWX010019916.1:0-13756 GCA_024734555.1 Trochalopteron elliotii
AAAGATCCATTTTTGAGCAGGCCTGAGAAATCCAGCAGAATCGTGGCTTGAGAGGAGACACCCCATGGCTGGAGAGAGCCGGGAGCAATTCCCACATTCCTGGAGCAATTCCCACATTCCTGACAAAGCAGGGAAGGCCTGGAGCAAGTCCCACATTCCTGGGGCAAGTCCCACATTCCTGGAGCAATTCCCCCATTTCTGGTGCAATTCCCACATTCCTGGAGCAATTCCCACATTCCTGACACAGCAGGGAAGGCCTGGAGCAAGTCCCACATTCCTGGGGCAAGTCCCACATTCCTGGCACAGCAGAGAAAGCCTGGAGCAATTCCCACATTCCTGGAGCAATTCCCACATTTCTGGTGCAATTCCCACATTCCTGAAGCAATTCTCACATTCCAGCAGGGAAGGCCTGGGGCAATTCCCACATTCCTGGGGCAATTCCCCCATTCCTGGCACAGCAGGGATTCCCTGTCCTGGCTGGGAGAGCACAAATCCTGAGCTGGAGTTTTCCACACCCCAAATCACTCCCAGGGAGTGGCAAATTCCCTCCAGCTCATCAAAATTCTCCAGAATCCTCCCCTCGTTAATTTGTTGGCAAAAAACATCTCCAACCTGACAGCAAGCACAGGGCAGGAGTCAAACATTGCAGCCCACGTGGTTTTTTTGGTTAAGATATTAAATTTGCAGGAGAACAGCTTTCCCCAGAAACCTGGGAGATTTAAAAGATGGGGAATATTTTTGCTCCGACTGGTCTCATTCCTATTTGTCCTGCATTTATGAATAATATTAACTCGCACACAATCAGAGCCATATGGCAGAAAGGGAAATTTAAAAAGAAAATTTAAAGGAATTTAAAAAGAAAATTAGCTGTGGATATGGTTTGCTTGGCTGGGAGAATTTCTTGGGAGGTTTCAAGCCATAAATCTTTTTTTTTTTTTTTTTTTTTAGCTTCACATCAAAGCAGATCCAGGTGTTTTTTTAAGGTGGGAAATGAATTCTTCATTGTTTTGGCCTAAGAATTGTCACTGTCAAGGTCATCTGGAGAGAGGGGGATGAGCTGGAAAGATGGAGCAGTTTGGGCCCTCAGGGAATTCCTGGGATTGGAGGGACCTCCAGGGGGATTTGCTCCATCATCCCTGCTCCAAGAGGGTCACCCAGAACAGGTTGGGCAAGTTGAGAGGGAGAAAAAGAAGAACTTTATTTTTGGATTCAGGGTTTAAATAGAGTTTGGACTTTGAACAGTGATTGGGGGGGCGAGGTTGACACCCCTCAGACCCCACTGGTCAAACCAGCAGTCCATCAATTTGTCCTTCCCCCTGGAAAGGAATGTGTTATTTACCAAACGTCACTCTTTGTTTATCTCACAATTCGTGAGCAAACTCCAGTAGAAATGAAAAACAATCAGAAAGCTGAAAAATCAGAGCAACAGTTGGGTTTGGGTTCTCTCCAAGGATGGAGCCTCCACAGCTTCCCTGGGCAACCTGTGCTGGTGTTTGGGTGGGAAAACAGGATTTTCTTGGAATATCAGTGCTTTTTGTGGGCACTGGCTCCATCCTCAGCCTTCCCTCCCTCCCACAGGGAATTCCTTCCCTGTTTATCCACAGGGATAACACCTCCCTCACCCTCCAGGCTGTAGGAAAGGTGCTGCAGCCCCTTTGTAAAACCTGTCACAGAATCCCAGCATGGTCTGGGCTGGGACAGACCTCCTCTAGTCCAGCCTCCACGAGCAGGAGGCTTTTCTTCCAGAAAATATCCACAAATGAAGGTATTTAGGAGCAAAGCTGGGGCTTTGAAATGATAGCTTCCAAACCATTCTCCCACCTCTCTGCCAGTGACAACACCTGGATATTGGAATTCCTTCCCTGTTTATCCACAGGGATAACACCTCCCTCACCCTCCAGGCTGTAGGAAAGGTGCTGCAGCCCCTTTGTAAAACCTGTCACAGAATCCCAGCATGGTCTGGGCTGGGAGGGACCTTCTCTAGTCCAACCTCCATGAGCAGGAGGCTTTTCTTCCAGAAAATATCCACAAATGAAGGTATTTAGGAGCAAAGCTGGGCTTTTGAAATAAAAGATTCCAAACCATTCTCCCACCTCTCAGCCAGTGACAACACCTGGATACTGACCTGAGCATCTTGGATTTCCATGGCCTGAATTCCTCTGGAGTGAATCTCTCCCTGCAGTCCTTGCAGCCCCAGAATCTCTCCCAAAAGGTCCTCGTGGAAATATTCCTGAGGTTTTATTGTCCTCCTGCAGCACAAGAGGAGCTGTGGGGGAACAGAGCAGCAGGGATTTACCTGAGACAGTTCAGCTGATACAGGTTAGCATGTGGCTGGTGTTATGAGCCATGTGTAAATGTATCAGTCTCTGAGGGTCCAGCCTTTGCAGAGAAGTGGCTAAAATTAATTTCAGCCAGACTGCTCTTCAGGGGTGTTTTGTAAAGCAAAAGGTTTAATAAAGAAAAATAACAAAATAACAAATGTTACAGTAAACAAATGATAAGCTGAGCACAGGTGTCCGAGAAAACCTCTGACACCCTGCTAGAAACACTCCAAAAATCCCTTTATTTCCTTTGGGCTCCTTCCTAAATATGATTATATTCCTGAATATTCCGGATAGAATATTCCTGAATATTCTAGGAGGGACAATTTGGCTTGCTGTCAATAAGATCACCCAGAGGTTTTGAGTTACACTCTCAGAGCCCAATCCATGCCCTTGTGCTGGCCCTGAGGCAATTACATAACAGAAAAAAACCACAGAACTTTCTAGTTAAACTTCCTAAAATGTCTAGAGGTGAACTGAAACTCTTTCCCTATTTGGAAGCACCAGCTGGGGGTGTGGGGGATGCTTGACTACATTCAACCTCCCAGGAAATCCCAGGAAGCCTCAAGCTGAAGGTTTGGTTGAGGTCCTGGGGAGAGGAGTCTGCACCCTGTCAGTGCAGAGGAGCACCAGCACAATTCCTGCCTTTGCTGCTTCCCACCTCCACTGCTTCCTCCTGCTGTTGTCATCTGCTGTGGGACACGGGTTCTGCTCCAAAGGGCACTTTGGGAACCAGCCCCAGCCCTGTGCAGAGAGCTCAGTTCTCTCTCTGTGCTCCTTCAGGCTGAGCTTAATGAGCCTGATGTGGTTTCCAGCCCAATTAATGCCAGCCCAACTCAGAGACTGGTAATAACGAACTTGTGCTGAGCTGGAAATGCTTTTCCAGACAAATGGGAATTCCTGCACTTCTGATGGAGGGCTTGACCTGAAACAGAGACTGGACAGAGCTAGGAGAATAAAGTAGATATTTATTAAAAGGCCTTTAGGGTACAGCTTGGGCAGGACAAGAGCCTGGGCAGGGCTACACCCAAGGTGGACCCAAAATGGTCACAAAATGGACACAAAATGGACACAAAATGGACACAAAATGGACACAAAATGGTCACAAAATGGACACAAAATGGACAAAAAGTGGACAAATGGTCACCAGCTCTCACACTTTTCCAAGTTTTGGTCCATTTGCACATTGGGGTTGAATTGTCCAGTTCCAGCTGCAGGTGATGCAGTCCCATCCTTCTTGTTTTCTCCCTTCAGCCCAGCCTTGTTTGTGCTTTGGGGCCTGAGCACTTGTCCCAGTTGTCCTTGGTGTGCAGCAGGAAAAGGATTTGTTTTGTGTCCCTGCTGTGTGCAGAGCTGAGTGACACTGAGTGTGAGCTCAGAGCTGCACCCCTGGGCACCACAGAACATGGAATACATGGGAGATAAAAATTAAGGTATCACCTGCACTTCTGATAGGAAGCATTCAGCACAGACATGTGCCTGGGGGAGGCTCTGTCCTCATTGGAAATATTGGAAGGGATTTATTCCGTGGGGCAGCCCAGCTGCTGTTCCTGCTGCTTGTCCAGCATTGCCTCTCCCAAACCCGTTTGACTTTGCTGAGCTTTCCTCCACCTGCTGCCTAAAAACTCAAGGAAGGTTAATTACAGATAATAATTCATGTGGCAGTAGATGATTAAATACTCCAGGAGAAGCTCACCAGAGTTAAAGTGACCAAATATCCAAATTCCGAAGGGACAGCTCCAGTTTTTTTGGCTCATCAGACTGACTTTTCTAAGGATCCACTCTGTCTCCCTTCTGCCCTGGGTGTTGCCTTTGCCTCAGCAGCTCTTCTGCTGCTCCTCTGATTGCCTTTCCATGAAACATTCCGTGTTCCTCATTGCCTTTCCATGAAACATTCCATGTTCCTCAATTCCAGCCCCACTCCACCTCCCTCACCTCAGCAGAACTTCTCGGGAGCCTCAGGTGCCACAGCTTCTCTGGGAATTCCAGCCCAGCCCAGGAGCAAGGATGAGGAGAAACCATGGACAGTGATGCTGTTTTACACCACAGCAACACAGACTCTGAGATTCAGAAGGCTGAAAATGACTCCTTCATTTTTGGGATGTGTCTCCCTTTTATACTATTCTACACAGACCAGTTGGATTGGTGACACAAAGACAAACCTCTTCACTCCCATTGCTCAGAGCAGAGGGACAGCAAGGAGAAGTCCCTCCAAGGGAAAGGAATGAATAACAAAGTTACAGTTACAAAAACATTTCTCCTGTTTACAGAAAATTCCCTGGGAAAGGAATTTCAGAAAACCAAAACATCTTAGGCTCAGAACCAGGGCTACAGACAGGAGGGAGCTGCCTCTTCCTGGAAGCTCAGGATCAGGATAATTAGTGAATTATTATAATTATTCCCTCTTCCTGAGCACAGAGCTGAGTCCTTTCCATCCCATGCCTTGACCTTGGAGATTCCTCCTCTGGACCTCAAATGCCATAAATCCTTTATTATAGCCTTAAAAAGAGAATATAAATGTTGTGATTTCATTCATACTCCACACATCACCTGATAAGGGGGTGGAAAATTGGGTTATGGATCCTGGTTATTTCTAGGAAACTCCTTGGAGGATATTTTCTGAGGGAGTTTCTAATTTGGGAACTTCTCCTACTTCTTGCAAATTGAGTGCAGCAAAAATTTCCTCTTCAACACCATCACTTCCCTGCTGGGGTTTGCTGTCACTTATTCATAAAATCCATTCAAAAAGTTCAAAAATAGCATTTAAGAGCTCAATTCCTTAGAAAATCACGTGCCAGGTGCTGCAAGGCAGCCACAGATGCACGTCCTTCCTCCCTCCACGGATAAAATTCCAATGATTTGGGTTGGAAAGACCTTAAATCCCATCCCATTCCAACCCTGCCATGGGCAGAAACATCTTCCACTATGCCAGGCTGCTCCAAGCCTTGAATTCCTTGGATCCAAGGGCTGGAGGTTCATGCCCAGCTAATGGAGACTTTGGGGGGAAATGTGTGGAAGTGAAGGAATAAAGAATGGGATTAGAAATCAACTGGGAAACTGCTGGGGCTGTCAAGATGGAGGTCACTGATAACAATTCATAAATTGTTAATTTATTAACAATCCCAGGGAATCCCAAAGAAAGAAAAAAATCAAGGAATGATCCTGCAAAGTGCAGCAGAGGCCTGGAAGGAGCTGGGTGAGGCCACAAATAAATAAAGAATAAAGAGGGACCATGGGAGGTGAGGAAGGCAGGGAAGGGGTGGCAGAGGTGGGAATCAGGGCAGTCCTGGGATTCCATGGAGAGAGGATGACAGTCCCCTGGAATTCCAGCAGTCCAGGAGCTGGCAGGACACTGCAAGTGTCCCCAGGGAGTCAGGATGTGTTGGGATAACAGAAATGTCCCATTGTTGCCCTTACCTGGAGAGGCAGCTGCCAGACTGTACCAGGTTTGAGCTGCTTCTGTATTTACATCCCAAATCACTGCTCAGAGGGGTTTGGGAATTCTGGGAAGTCGTGATAGCTGAGCAAAAACCACTCTGAGAGGGAAAACATGGAAGAGGCCTAAGGAAAAGCAGCTGGTGCCCATCCAAACAGCTGGATTGTAGAACTGCCCTGCTACACCCCCCAAACCAGGCTCCACATCAGGATGGATCCCACAACACCCAAAATTCCCACTGGGAGTCCCTGCACTCACCACTGGCTTCATCTCATGGCCTGGACATAATTATTCCAACCCAGACCAAAGCCAGTAATTAGCTGAGTGTGTAATTATCTCTCTCAGTCCGTCTGCAGTTCAGGCTCTGTGAGGGATTTATTTCCTGAAGGGCTTTCTGGGGGTTTTGCAACTCCAGAATGAAATTTGTTAACTGTTAATAACTCCCAAATTAGCTCATTTAGGCAGAGTTGGAAATAACTCAGCCACGTCAGCCGTAATCAACAAATTATCTGGAAATTTAGAAAGGCAAAGGGGAAAAAAGGGATCTTGAACCATTCTGCAGCCCAGGGCAGTCAGGGGGAGGACATTTGTCACTGCTGGGGAGGGGCTGGGATGGAATTCCCAGATTTGCTGTGGCTGCCCCTGGATCCCTGGAATGCCCAAGGCCAGGTTGGACACTGGGGCTTGGAGCAGCCTGGGACAGTGGGAGGTGTCCCTGCCATGGCAGGGGTGGCACTGGATGATCCTTAAAGTCCCTTCCAGCCCAAAGCATTCCATGATCCTGTGGTGTCTTCTCTTCAGAAAAGACAAATTTATTTAAACACCTTCAGCTGACAGATGTGTCACAAGATCAATTTCGATGAGCTCCTGCCCATCGAAAGGAGCTGAACCCAAACATGGCCATTTTACACCCAAAGTCTCTGTTAAATATTAAGTAATTGGATGATGGATTAATTAAACATCCATGCAGTTAACCTGCCTTTACCAAACCTGCTCACAAAACCACCTCACCTTTAACCTGTTACTGTAACAGGGGTGGCACTGGGTGGGATTTAGGGTCCCTCCCAACCCAAACTGTTCTGGAGTTCTGGGATTGACACTCCTGTGCTCTCAGAGCTTGCTCTCACTGAGTTGGGGATTGGGTTTCTCTCTTTTTTTGAGGAATTATTTTAGAGCTCAGCTCCTTTTCCAAACCAAGCCCAGACCGAGGGATGTGAATTCCCTGAGGAATTCCCGTGGGTGAGGTCAGGACCTCAACAGAAACAAACCCCAGCCAGACCCACCTCAGCACCACTGGGCCCTTCTCCAGGATCATCTCTGCTCCACCAGAGCCACATCTGTCCCTGCAGGAGGGCTGGACTGGGCTGACACCAACACCCTGAGCAACAACACGGGGTCAGCAGTGCTCTCACTCTGCCAGGGTTTGCTTTGGTTGTTTGCTTTTTTTGTGCTATATTTTTGTAGCCCTGGTTCCGTGCCTGAGGTGTTTTGGTTTTCTGAAATTCTTCTCCCAGGGAATTTTCTGTAAACAGGAGAAATGTTTTTGTAACTGTAACTTTGTTATTCATTCCTTTCCCTAGGAGGGACTTCTCCTTGCTGTCCCTCTGCTCTGAGCAATGTGAGTGAAGAGGTTTGTCTTTGTGTCACCAATCCAACTGGTCTGTGTAGAACAGTATAAAAGGGAGACACTTCCCAAGAATAAAGGAGTCATTTTCAACCTTCTGAAGTTCAGAGTCTTTGTGTCGTTGTGGTGCAAAACAGCGTCACATTTTAATTTTAATTTTCCTACTAAAGAACTGTTATTCCTCTTCCCATATCTTTCCCTGAAAGCCCCTGAATTTCAAAATTATAATAATTCAGAGGGAGGGGGCTTACATTCTCCATTCTAAGGGAAGCTCTGGCTTTCCCTGGCAGACACCTGTCTTCCTAAACCAAGACACTGTGGCTGTGATAAATCAGTGTGTCCTTATCTCCAAACCCAGCCAACACCAAGCACCCTGATAAGAGAAAGGATTTGTTTACTCTGAATGGATTTCTGCCACTGGGAAGGGAAATAAATGACCTGACAAGTTTTTATATATATAATACACCTGCTTTATCTCTGGGATTCATCTGGGGAAGCAAAAACTGCCTCGTAGGAAGTGATAATATTTATTTTCACCTCCCAACATCCTCAATGACAAAGAGGGACCTGTGTATTCACAGCCCACATCCCGACTCCAGGGCGTCCTCATCCATCCCAGGATTTGGAAATATGATTTGTGGCCATTTGTTATCTCTCTGGATCAGAATGAAAATAGAGTGGAAATGCAGTAGTGGCTCAAAGCCGAAAGATTCCAGGCTTTGTGAAGCTTTAACTGTGGGAAAGGAGATGCTGGGAGTTCTCTCCATGCAGGATCCAGTGGGATGCTCACCCCTTATTCAAGAACTCAGTTTAAACCCTTCCAAATCAATGCAGGACGCCTTTAAAGCCAATTTTGCCAATGATTTGAGGTGAGAGTTACCTGCAGGGAGAGTCCACAGGTGCTGCTCTGCTACCTGGGGACCTCTGAGAATAAAAAATGTGAAAACCCTTCAGCTCCGAGATTGCCTCGCTAAACTCAGGCAGGAAATGGCTGCGTGGAGAGAGGAGAGGGAATTGCAACTAAAAGCAAGGAAAGGAGGAGATGAAAATGTTTGTATCAATGTGGCAGCAGGAGCAGGACAAGGACTGTCCCCTGGGCTGGCACTGCTGGGGCACCTCGAGGGCTGTGCCCACTTCTGGCCCCTCAATTCAGGGAGGACTTTGAGGGGCTGGAGAGTGTCCAGGGAAGGGAACAGGGCTGGAGAATTGCTGAGGGAGATGGAAAGGGGCTGAGGCTGGAGAAAAGGAGGCTCAGGGGGGACCTTGTGGCTCTGCACAAGTCCCTGCCAGGAGGGGACAGCCGGGGGGGTCGGGCTGTGCTCCCAGGGAACAGGGACAGGAGGAGAGGGAACGGCCTCAGGCTGGGCCAGGGGAGGCTCAGGGTGGACAGCAGCAGGAATTTCCCCATGGAAAGGGTGCTCAGGCCTTGGAAGTGCCCAGGGAGGGTTGGAGTGCCCATCCCTGGAGGTGTCCCAGGAATTCCTGGGGACAAGGTGGGTATTGGGCATGGAGATTTTGCGACACAAAATTACCAACATTTGCTTATTTATTTAACTAGCACAGCCTGGAGAAGTTCAGGGAAGATGTTATCCCATTTTTTCCTGCTGTGCTTTACTCTCTCGGCTCAGGTGAGTGAAAAGGATCATTTTGGTGAATTTGAAATCTTTCCCAAGAGACCAGATGCCTTTTGGGGAGGAGGAGGAGGAGATGGGTCCCACAGGGGTCAGGCTCTGGGCTCCAAAGGTGAGGAGCTGGCTCAGGAAGCAGCTATGGCCCCACCTTTCAAACCTTTCTGTGGGACAAGTTGACATTTTGGAGCTTCCAGCTGTCACATCAATGGATCCTGCTTAAAATTCCAGCTCAGTAAGCGAGTGCTGGTGAGGAACTCTCGGGGTGGCTGTAAGACTGAAATGTGGGAGCCCATCAGTGGGAGCCCATCAAAGTGTTTACAACCCAAGCACTTGACCTCCTGCAGAGGAATTGTTTTATCTCCTTTGCCAGGGCTTTGCTGCCCCTCGTTAAACGTAACAAAGCCCAGAAGAACAAAACCAGACAGAGCACTTGTCGTTTCTGTGACCTTTATTTGGTTCCCTGACTGGAATGGGGTGATAAATGAACAGCACTGGGAGGTCCCTGGTGTTTCCCAGAGCTTTCCCAGCCAGGCTGGGCTCCCATGGCATCTCTGAGATCACACGGATTTGACTTGGAGTGGGACCTTGGACAGCAAACAGGGAGCTGGAGTGTGAAGCTTGTGAAAAACGAGGTTCACTTTCTTAAAAAATTTTATAAGTTTAATTAAAAATAAAAATAGACAATTAGGAGACAGAAAAGCAAAAGTTCCAGCTGGGGTGCCTCACCAGAAATGCACACCTTTGCTCTTTCAAATCCTAAGTTTTAAGGATCTCTCTGTTACATATTCAATAGACCCTAATGCAGGATTCAAACATTCTCTTTGGGTTTGATCTGTTTCAATTCCCCCCCGCCCCCAATCATTTTATCTGGTTTTCTGAAATTCTTCTCCCACAGAATTTTCTGTAAACAGGAGAAATGGTTTTGGAACTGTAACTTTGTTATTCATTCCTTTCCCTAGGAGGGACTTCTTCTTGATGTCCCTCTGCTCTGAGCAATGTGAGTGAAGAGGTTTGTCTTTGTGTCACCAATCCAGCTGGTCTGTGTAAAATAGTATAAAAGGGAGACACATCCCAAAAATGAAGGAGTCATTTCCAGCCTTCTGAATCTCAGAGTCTGTGTCCTTGTGGTGTGAAAAAGCATCACATCCCCACAGCCCAGCAGGTGTTCCCACATTAGGAAAAGAGTTTGAGCTTCACCCCTGAACTTTTAAGGAAGAAGACCCAGAAACTTCCATGCTCTTCTCACCATAATTGGCCAAAGTCCAGCACAGAGGCACCAGCTGGATGGTTTGAGCTGCTCCTCAAGGAATGTGGCTGTTTCCTGTTGGGCAGCAAAGCCAAAATCCCCTCCTGGATCGTTGAATACTAAAGAGAGAGCACCGAGATTCTCATCCTTTCACCTCCATTCTCATCCTTGCACCTGCTGAGACACCCCAAAAAGTGTGTCTTCAGGGTGTCTCAGCTGGTGTAAGGAACCTTCCTGCACTGTGCACAGCTTTTATTCTTTTGTTCTGTATAGTTTGTTATTTTCTTCTTTAATTAAAACCTTTTCACTTTTCCAAAACACCCCCAATCAGCTGCTTCACTAATTATTCTTAAGCCATTTCTAGGAGGTTTCTGGCAACCCTCAGAGTGTGATGAACCTTTGTGGGGCTGAAAACACACTGGCCTCACACAGAATTGTATCACAGGCAGAGCTGGTGGGGTGGATGTGATGAACAATGAGTGCTATAAAGAATGAAAATTCTGCTTTTTTGGGCTGATTTCCCATTTCAGGGAATCACAGACTCCTCAAGCTTGGGAAAGACCAGATCACGTCCAGCATTGTCCCAGCCCCATGTGTTCTCCAGGCTCTCCAGTGCCATATCCATAAGTTTTTTGAATGTTTCCAGGGATGGAGACTCCATCACCTCATTTGCTTCAACCTCCCAGAAACCCAGACAGCCCCAGTGCTCCCAGAACCCAAGGAATTCCCTCAAATTTGGGACTGCTGCAAAGAGTGATGTCACCCTTCCAAACTCAAGCCATTCCGACACTCTGGAGGTGAAGAGGGATCCTTTGCCAGCCTTGGAGAACTCTCAGAAGAGTTTCCATTTCCTAAGTTTTTTTAATGTTTCCAGGGATGGAGACTCCACCACCTCATTTGCTCCAACCTCCCAGAAACCCAGACAGCCCCAGTGCTCCCAGAGCCCAAAGAATTCCTTTAAATTTTGGAATTGAGGCAAAGAGTGTTGTCAGCTCCAAATCCAAACCATTCCAACACTCTGGGGGTGAAGAGGGATCCTTTGCCAGCCTTGGAGAGCTCTCAGAAGAGTTTCCATTTCCAGGCAATGCCCTTCCTGGCAGGAGACTCTTCCAAACTTTTCCCAAAGAGAACTCTCCGTGTGTCCCTGTGCATCACAAAGGCTCCACCAGCCTCTGACTCTTCCACCCAACTGTGCCACTCTCATTTGAACTTTTTTTTAATGGATGCGTTTAAAAATTCACCCCTTTGTGTCTTCTTCCTCATTAACTGTGCAAGGCTGAGCTTTTGTCTTGGCTCCATGTGAATTCTTTGTGTGTGATCCCTGTGAGCTGGGATTCCTGTTCCAATTATCCCATTGTGTTCCCTTCTCCTCCTCATGGGCCTCTTGTCTTCTTTATACGAGATTAAAGACACCCTTAAAGCCTGGCACAGATCAGTTCATGGATTGATATTGACTCAGTCTGCCTAAATCCCTGTGCCTGAGAGGATGGGAGAGCTGGGAATGTTCCCCTGGAGAGGAGAAGGCTCCAGGGAGAGCTCAGAGCCCCTGGCAGGGCCTAAAGGAGCTCCAGGAGAGCTGGAGAGGGACTGGGGACAAGGGATGGGGGGACAGGACACAGGGAATGGCTTCAGATTGGAAGAGATATAGGTGGGATATTGGGAATTAGGAATTCCTGGCTGGGCTGGAATTCCCAGATTTGCTGTGGCTGCCCCTGGATCCCTGGCAGTGCCCAAGGCCAGGCTGGACATTGGGGTTGGAGCAGCCTGGGACAGTGGGAGGTGTCCCTGCCATGGCAGGGGTGGCACTGGGTGGGATTTAGGGTCCCTTTAACCCAAACCAGTCTGGGATTGCTCAGTCTCTGCCCTGTTCCCTCCACATTTTTGATGAGGAGGAAAATAAAGCACAACTGCAGCCAAGTGTGAGAATGGAAACTGTAGGGATGAATTGGGAATGAAAGCAGTAGGGCCACACTTTGATAAGGATGCTGCAGGGCACAGAATTCACTCTGGACCTGCACAATCACCTGATTAATTTGTTGATTACACTAGAATTGATTACAGCTTCCCTGCAATGCCACAATAAATCCCACAGAGCAGCAGGAGCCATAAATGTACACCTGTTAATTGGGAATTAAACCCCCCCACACCACTGGGGCTGATCCCAAGCTTGCAGGGACCAAGGCAGACAATCTTTTAATTTTCTGAGTTTGGACATGGCTCCCACAACCTCAGAAACATCAGGATTTCAAATCCAGCATTTCACGCTGCTCTTTGGAAGGGTTTTGTTCATTTGGAACTCAGATACCAACAGCGTAAACAATGCTCATTAATCAGAGAATAAATGATTTGCCAGGACTGCAGGGACTGCAATGAATTTTAAATTTTCCAAGCCATATCTTTCAGTCCCTCAGAATTACAGTAGCAAATTGATTCGCTGTGATTCAGGGGGATCCATGGATTTGATTCCTCCTGATCAAAGGAACTCCAAGTATTTATTTACACTTTATTTCTACAGCTTTTCTTAAAGGTATAAAGAGACTGAAAGAAAAATCATTCCTGTGGTGAGTCCCAACAGGAATTTGGTGAGGCTGGGCTGTTCCAGGAGGACAGGGAACCATTCCACTGTTCTTTGCAGTGTCAGAGGACTGGGGCAGATCATTTTTAGGTTCCTTTGCAACCCTGCACTGATTGAGGGATGCTGCTGGTGACATCCATGACTCACTGAAAACTTCCAAAAACTTTTCAAGGCCAGGCTGGACAGGGCTTGGAGCACCCTGGGATAGTGGAAGGTGTCCCTGCCCTTGGCAGGAGTGGCACTGGATGGGCTTTAAGGTCCTTTCTAATACAACCCCAAATCTAAATCAATTCAGAGACTGAAAAGGAACTTTTTTTATAACCTGTGAGCTCATCTCCCAGAGCCCTGAGCTGCTGAGCCTCAGCCATGCCCATTAATCAAAGGTATTTCTTTATCTCCAATCTGAGGTGCTTCAGATCCCACTGATCTGCTGATTTGTGTGTAAATTACACCCAATCCCGGGACCTGAGAGGGCAGAACAACACCAGGAACTTGGGATAAAACAACCCAGGAGGTGAATCTCAGCCCTGACTCTCAGCTCCTTATCTGCACTTCCCTTTGCCTGTCAGGGCTGCCACTGACAGCAGCACTTCTGCTGTTTATCAGACTGAACACAAATCCCTTCAAGGAATGCAGAACCCTCTTCTTTCATGGAATCACAGAATCCTGGAATGATTTCCATTGGAAGCGATCTTAAATCCCACCCAGCCCCACCCCTGCCATGGGCAGGGACACCTCCCACTGTCCCAGGCTGCCCCAAGCCCAATGTCCAACCTGGCCTTGGGCACTGCCAGGGATCCAGGGGCAGCCACAGCAAATCTGGGAATTCCAGCCCAGACAGGGATTCCTTCTCAATATCCCACCCAAATCTGCCCTTTTCCAATCTGAAGCCATTCCCTGTGTCCTGTCCCTCCCCACGGAAT
>JANPWX010019916.1:37209-64018 GCA_024734555.1 Trochalopteron elliotii
AAACTAAACTAAACTAAACTAAACTAAACTAAAATAAAATAAAATAAAATAAAAGCAGCTGCTGCAGCCTGAGCTGTAACTTTATACCCAACAATGCTCTCTATTTCCTTGGGACCTGATCCAGGACTCTTTTCTTCCTTTTATTCCCACATATTTGCCTGGCAGAGGAATTCCAAGAGAAGGAAGGCAGAGTTTGCCAAGTGTGATCCTCTGTTAATGATTTTGGATTTGATTTAAATAAAGTCATCTCAGACAGCACCAGAAAGTATCTCCTCCAGCAGTGCAGGTAATTTTCTTAAGAAGCTCCTAATATCCAAAAGAAAACTATAAATTATTCTGGTTTTTATGGAGTTACAGAAGGGTTTGGGGTGAAAGGGACCTTAAAGCCCATCCAGTTCCAAACCCTGCCCTGGGGTTGGTTTATCTGGGGAGGCTTAAGGAAAGATTTTTCAGAGTTTTCTCTCATCCAGCTGTAACTATAACGTGAATTTTCCCTCACCCAGTTAAATGACACGATTGAAACAAGCAGAGAGGAGCTGTGAGATGGAAGTCCTCCTATTTCCCTTTCCCACTCTCATTAATTTATGGATATTCAGAACTTTAGGATATCACAGGCTGCCTTTCAAGTGTGTGGGATCAAACCAACCCGACACAATCCTCAGGTTACAAAAGCAGCTGAGGACAGGCAGATCCCAGGGAGAGAACGCCTGGAATCTCTTCCCAGCCTAAGGAAGAGCAAGTGATTGACAGCAAACCACAGTCAGCAGAGGCAAAAGCCTTGGTGCATCATGATTTTTGAGTTTTCTTTTGTTGATCCCTGTGCTGCCAATCATTCCCCAGCTCTGCTGGTTCTGGGATTGCTGCCGGGCTCTTCCTCATGAGGTGTTTAAATGTTCTCATCTCGTCCTTAACAGAAATCCACCAGAAACCTCTCCCTCACTCCTACCCTGGGAAATGTCACACCAATCCAAGGGCTGAAAGGGGGAAATTAAAGCCTGTTGGGAGCTGAGCACAGCTCCAAACTCTGTTCCTGACCTTCAGGAGGAGAGTCTGGAGCGCAGCTGGGGCAGTGCTGGATTCCAGCCCTCAGGAACGTGGGACCCGTGGCAAAAAATGAACATTCCATCAGATTTAATCCAGGTGTGAACCTGAAACTGCCCCATCTGGTGAATCCTGGTTTCAGTGGCAGCTCTGTGGCTTTGCTGAGCTCCGAGGTGATTTTGTCTGGGAGGAGCAAAGGGAGAATTTCCCACACAGTGAACTGGGAATTCATCTGCTTCCTCCTCCCCTGACAAACAGGGCGCATGGGAGACTGGATGAATTTCCCCAGAAGGGACCTTAAATCCCACCCAGTGCCACCCCAGCCATGGCAGGGTCACCTCCCACTGTCCCAGGCTGCTCCAGCCTGGCCTTGGGCACTGCCAGGGATCCAGGGGCAGCCACAACTTCTCTGGACACCCCGTGCCAGGGCCTCTCCCAGGGAAGGATGAACTCCACAGGAACTGAACAAGGACAATCCAGAGCTGATTGAACCATTTGTACAACACCAGAAATCCACAGCAATGCATGCTTTGGAAATCCACTCGGATTTCCTCACCTGAGTGAGGCAATCACAAGAATCATGGCATGTCCTGAGCTGGGAGTGTTGCCCGATACCCAGAGTAAAACACAAAACCAACTAAGTTGATTTATGCGGTGCTTTATTAGGGCCCGGGGACCTGAGGACTAGTGTCCCAAGTCAGGATCCCAAAGACCCTCATTTTACAATCAGCTTTTATATCCTTTTACAACTGATTACTTCATTAGTGTACGTGCAAAACCCCACATCCCAAGTTACAATAGATACATATATCAAAATCAAATTACACTCCTTGAAGTCATAAATTTCACATGGTTGTCTGCTCCAAGACTATGGTTTAGCTCCTGTGGTCAAACTCCCACCACCAGATACCCATGGCTACGTTATACTGTAACTTAATCTCATGGAAACATCTAACAATTTCTACCTGTTCTGTTCTTAGCTAAGCCTTTTAAGTCTCAGGAACCTCAGTACATTCCCATGGCACATTCCCAGGATTCGGGCCTACTTCTAATAGGGAAATCTTCAAGCCTTAGCATGACTACTACTACTACATTATTTAATTTCTTCCAACCCCCTTTTGGTAACAGGAGGGACCCACAGGGATCATCCCAACCCCTGTCCCTGCCCAGACCTCCCAACAATCCCACCCTGGGCATCCCTGGCAGTGCTGTCCAAAGGCTCCTGGAGCTCTGGCAGCCTCGGGGCCGTGCCCATTCCCCGGGGAGCTTTTCCAGGGCTTATTCCACCCTCTGGGGGAAGAACCTTTCCCTCAGATCTCCTGCTCTCCTTACACATCCACATTTATTCCTCAGTGCAGTTGCTCCCCGTGCCAGAACAAAGCACTTTGTGCCGCTGAAGAACTGGAAACCCCCTGAGTTCCACCTGCAGGCAGCTGCAGCTCCGGGAAGGGAACACCCAGGGAACATCCCTGCCTGAGGGAGGGCACAGACAGCCCCGGCTGTGTCCATCAGGCTCAGCCCTGGGGCCCAGCTAAGCTGGAGGGGTGAATCCAATGCTGGCAGGAAGTTTTACACAAGTTGACAGAGGTTTTTAATCCCTGCTGATTTGTTATTGCATGGGAAGGCATTGGAAGAGCTTCCGTGGAGAAGGGGATTATTTCCCAAAATCTCTCCTGCCCTTCGTTTCAATCTTCTCCTGGATGCAAAAAAAAACCAAAAAAAAAACCAAAAAAACCAAAAAAACCAAAAAAAACCACAAAAAAACAACCAAACCCAAAGAGCAAAATCATTCAGGCTTTTTCCTTATAGAAACCCTTCAGCTCTGGCATTTTCTGTCCCAGATCCCTCTCTAGGCTGGCAGGGCAGGAAGGTGACAGCAAAGCCAGCTGGAAAAAGGGAGCAGGCACTGGATCCCAGCCTTGCCAGAGCCCTGTTCCAAGGCCTTGGCATCCCTCGTGCCTCAGTTTCCCCAGCTAGAAACACACAGCTGAGCTCTCAGAGCACCAGGGGATGAGTCCTGACTGCCAGGAAGGAGCTCCCTCCTGTTACCCCAGGAACATTTTTCCTCATCCATTGCCCTCAGAAGCTGTGGCTGCTCCTGGATCGCTGGAAATGTCCAAGGCCGGGTTGGAACAGCCTGGGATAGTGGGAGGTGTCCCTGCCCATGGAACATTCCAAGGAAATCAACCTTTGATATTTCAGCCAATTTCAATTAACCTTATCAATTGCCACTTAAAATAATAATCTGAGGAAGCAAAGCTGATTTTAATGGCAAAAATCCTGAAGTCTCCTCGGAGCTCCCCCAGCAGCATTTACCTGATTAGAAGAATATTGGTAATGATTATGGTAACAAAATCAATTTGGGATAATTACTTACCTTCCACCGCTCTCGGAATTAGAGTTTTTGTGTTATATTTTCTTCTAAATCAAACCATTGATCCTGCCATGAATTAGAATTACACCAGCTCGCAAAACAGCCAGACTAATTGAATAGTTAACCAAGTGCTCAATAAACTTCACACCTCACTGTCCCGCCCGTTAAAGTGCTTAATTAGATCTTGCTCCTTGCAAACGAGCTGTAAATGAGGTCTCTTGCTTTCCCTTTTTATTTAACTTCACCTTCCAACCACCTGACCCAACCAAGGAAGGCTTCGGCAGATTTCTTTACGTTTTTCACGATATGGAGCCGATGGCAACAGCTGAAAGATTCTAAAATATTTTTAAGTGTTTATCAATCAGCTTTAGTACAGTGAAATTCCGCACAAGCCTGGATCTGTGAGCCCCAGCTCAGCAAAGCTTAAAGTGCTCAGCCTGGCTCAAGCTGCTCCAGGGGCTCTGCTGAATCCCAGCTCCCCACATTTGCACCCTCGTGGTGGGAAAATCAATCCACAAATGCCAGAGGTTCGTGTCCAAAAAGGAGACAGAGGAGTCCTTTGACTTTATTCCAATAAAGGGAGAGGCCATGGGGCATTTCTCCTGTGGTCTCTCCAATTTTGGAGGATGCAGCCTCCTGTTTATTCTAATTTCCTGGCCCCATTTTCCTGTCTCTTTCCCCACTGCCTGAGATACTTGGGAGTTACAGACTTTGCTGAATCCCAGCTTCCCACATTTGCACCCTTGTGTTGGGAAAATTATTCCACAACCCCCAGAGGTTTATGTCCAAAAAGGAGACAGAGGAGTCCTTTGACTTTATTCCAATAAAGGGAGATGCCATGGGGCATTTCCCCTGGGGTCTCTCCAGTTTTGGAGGACACAGACTCCTGTTTATCCCAATTTCCCAGCCACATTTCCCTCTCTCTGAGGCACTTGAGAGTTACAGACTTCCTGGGGTGCCCAATACCTAAAATTCCCCTTTCATGTATAACCCCCCTTTTAATTTTTAATCCTGTTGGAATTTATGGGTTTTCCCCATTTTTTCTTTCACCTTTCAATATCCAATTTCATTTATCAGCCAACCTACAGTTTGTGTGTAAAGGCAAATATCTTCTTTTCCATCCATCCATCAGTGGGACCCTTCCCATTGTTTCTTTTATCTCTCAGTGCTGGTTTTATCCACCAGCAGACCCAGAGTTTGTTTGTAAAGACAAATCTGTCATTCCTCTCACTTGGGAATTGCAGTGGGTTTAATTCATAGAATCCCAGACTGGGTTGGGTTGGGTTGGAGGGACCTTGAATCCCACCCAGTGCCACCCCTCCCACTGTCCCAGGGACACCTCCCACTGTCCCAGGCTGCTCCAAGCCCAGTGTCCAACCTGGCCTTGGGCACTGCCAGGGATCCTGGGACTTCTCTGGGCAGCCCCAGAAGAGGCCAGAGACACCAACAAGGTGCTTCCCACCCCGGGCAGGATCCAAATTTCCTTATCCCAGGGCTGGGATCCCTGTCAGGGGCTGCTGCCAGAGCTTTGGAGCTGTTCATGGACTCAGCTCCTGCCTCAGGAGAGCTGGGAAAGCTGCAGGCAGCTCCAAGGTTGGATGTGATCCATGATTAATCACTGCCTGGGAGACCTCTGCCTCTCTAAAGTGCTGATTAACCCGAGCCTCCAGCTCTGGAGAAAGCTCCTGACCTGGAGAACACCCTAGAGCTGGCAGAGCCCTTGTGGCACTCCCAGCTGGGTCACCTGAGCATGGCAGGGATGGGTGAGGCTGTTTCACACCACAATGACACAGACTCTGAGATTCAGAAGGCTGAAAATGACTCCTTTGTTTTTGGGATGTGTCTCCCTTTTATACTATTCTACACAGACCAATTGGATTGGTGACACAAAGACAAACCTCTTCACTCACATTGGTCAGAGCAGAGGGACACCAAGAAGAAGTCCCTCCTAGGGAAAGGAATGAATAACAAAGGTACAGTTACAAAAACATTTCTCCTGTTTACAGAAAATTCCCTGGGAAAGGAATTTCAGAAAACCAAAACACCTCAGGCACAGAACCAGGGCTACAGATGGGGGCACAGCCAGGTGACATGGGGGAAACACACCCTGATGCTGCGTTTGGGCACACGGGGGATTTTCCACCATACACGTGTGCGTGGTTGAGACAGGTTCCAGGTTTAAATACACACTGATCCCACAAACCCACACCTCCCAGGTTTAAATACAAATTGATCCCACAACCCCACACCTCCCAGGTTTTGATCCCACAAACCCACACCTCCCTGCCCACCCACTCCTCACCCATTCTCCTTGCACCTCATATTATAATTGCTTTTCTGTGGTTCCACACCTGGTGGCCACAGGAAGGGTCATCTGATGAAGTAAGAAGTCTTCCTCCATCTCTGAGCAGGCCCAGTGAAGGTTTGGCCAATTCCCAGCTCAGTTTGTCCTGGCCAAAACCAGGAGCTGGTTCTTGGTGGTTTCTTAATCAACTGGTTCTGCTTTATGGGGTCTTCACAACACCTAAGTCCTGCTGTACTGAGTTTTAACAATATAATCTTATCTCTGTGGCCTTTGCCTGGCAACTCAATTCCTGTGCTCTGTTAATTGTTTTTACCTAACGAGTTACACTCCTGTGTGTTCTGGTACAAGTTGTTTCTCTACTTTTACAAAACTGCTAAATATAAGCTGTATATATAATATACAGCTATATAATATAAAGCTGTATATATTTCTGTTCTCCCCTTCACCTGTTGAAGCACATTCTAGGCTTCTAAAATTCTGAATTTTCATGGGCACGTATGTTTCCCATATCACAGCACTCCCCTCCTTTTTCCCCTTCCCACCTCAGCCCCAGCTCCAGCAGAACAGAGCACACATCACCATTTAAAACACAAAAAAGCAGCTCCAAAGGGGCCCTAAATCCCCAGCCCAGTTGCTGCCAGATTTCCACACCAGCACAGCAGGGAGATGATTGCCAGGGAAAGCTTTCAGCAGTCAGGACCTGCAACACTTAAAAGTTTTCCTTGGCAAAAGCAATGGAGCTGCCAGCGTTAAGCACGAGGTATTTAACAGCATTAACCACCCATTATCCCCTTCCTCACTTCTCAGCTCGCTCCTGTCTCAATTTTTATTGTGCTTTTGCTTCCAGCTCCATTAAATGCTGCAGGAATCACTGTCTGTGAGACGATGGAAAATACCAGGCTGCCGAGGGCAAGAGGCAAAAAGGAACCCAGATGATATTTAACTCACTTACAAATGTGTCATTTCAGCTGCTGAGGCCATTAATTGGGAGCCATGATATGCTCATCATTTTAATTTTGGGTTCACTTAAGCTCCGTGCACATAAAAGCAGCAATTGGCAGCTTTTCTTTCCTGCTCTCACACAAATCCACGGCAGAGCCAGTGCTGGAAGGAGATGGGAGCTGACACTCCTCAACTTTGCTGTAATTTAGCAGGGTGATAATTAAACTCAATCTCGTGGCATTGAGGTGGCTCCAGTGTGACACGGGATAAATCCTGAGAGCAGAATTTCTTTTAAAGGAAATAACTGTAAAAGCCCGAAATGGGTTTTGTCAGTGCAACAGCCACTTTGTGCTGATCCCTCAGGTGGCATCCACAGGCATCCAGGGGCAGCCACAGCAAATCTGGGAATTCCATTCCAGCACTTTCCCACCCTCCCAGCCAGGAATTCCTTCCCAATCTCCCACCCAAATCTTCTCTTTTCCAATCTGAAGCCATTCCCTGTGTCCTGTCCCTCCATCCCTTGTCCCCAGTCCCTCTCCAGCTCTCCTGGAGCCCCTTCAGGCCCTGCCAGGGGCTCTGAGCTCCCCCTGGATCCTCCTCCTCTCCAGGGGAACATTCCCAGCTCTCCCAGCCTTTCCTCCTTAATTCCAGGCCATGGAATCACTCCTGACTTCCCAACAATTCAGCTCTGAGTCTCACTGAAGGCATCAATCCCTCCTCAGAGCCCAGTGCCAGCAGCTTTTACTGAAATGAATCCTCTGATCACATTCAAACTTTTCTCCCTGTGTGGATCATTTTTTAATTAAGTTTAAAATGAGGTAATTGCCCACTTCTGTTGTTTGGATTCTCCAAGGGCCACTGAAATGATAACAGTGATTATCAGCACAGGGACTTCCAAAGGCAGCAATCCACAGATTCCAGATCCTCAATGGGGCACACTAAACACAAAATCCAAAGAGAGATCAGCACTCTTTCACATCCTGGAATGTTTCTTTGGGAAGTTTTAAACCAGAATGAGACACAAATGTTGTGGCTGGGGAAGTGAAAACTGAGGGAAGTTGTTGGAGAGAAGGAGGAGAGAATCAGGGAAAAACCCCTGGATCATATTCCTGGCCAGGAGACAGGCCAGGGTGACACAGTTTAAGACATGGCCAGAGTGTTATTAGCCAGGTGTAAATGTATCAGTCTCTGAGGGTCCAGCCCTTGCAGATTGGCTTCAAATAACCTTGGCCAGACTGCTCTTCAGAGGTGTTTTGTAAAGTGAAAGGTTTAATAAGTGAAAAATAACAAATGTTACAGAAAACAAAGGAAAAGCCAAGCACAGGTGTCGGAGAAAACCTCTGTCACCCTGCTAGAAACACCCCAAAAATCCCTTTACTTCCTTTGGGCTCCTTCCTGAATATTGACTGTTTTAGGAGGGACAATTTGTCTTACTGTCAATGGGGAGAGGTGCAGGATTTGAAGAACAGTGACAAGGTCCAACAGGCTCTTCTCTCTTGGCCCTGAGCCAGTTACAATGAGAAGGGCACAGAACTTTCCAGTTAAACTTCCTAAAATGTCTAAAGGTAAACTGAAACTCTTCTTATACAGAGATGCCCACTCAGGGCTGGGGGATGCTTTACTACAGGAGGGGTGAAAAGGCCCTCCAAGGTCACCCAGTCCCAGCTGTGCCCAAAGCCCACCCTGTCCCCAGCCCAGAGCTCTGAGTGCCACCTCCAGGAATTCCTGGGACACCTCCAGGGATGAGAGAACTCCCAGCTCCATTTCATCAGGATCCAGGAACGGAGCACGAATGGGAGTGGTTGGAATCATCTCCTCCAAATGCTCAGGGAGAAATGAATCACCAAAATGAATCTTTAAATAAATCCCAATAAACAAACTGGTGCTGACCCCAAGCTGTTTACACACAATTAATGAGCAATCAGGGAAAAAAAGCAAAATAAAAGCAAGCAGAACATCTCTCATTAACTTCAACAGGCTCTAGACTGGAGAATGACTTGGGTATTCCAAAGTTAACTGAATTCCAGGAATGTTTAGGTTGGAAAAGAGCTCCAGGATCAACCTGTGCCCGATGCCCACCCTGTCCCCAGCCCAGAGCTCTGAGTGCCACCTCCAGGAATTCCTGGGACACCTCCAGGGATGGGCACTCCAAACCTCCCTGGGCACTTCCAAGGCCTGAGCTCCCTTTCCATGGGGAAATTCCTGCTGCTGTCCCCCCTGAGCCTCCCCTGGCCCAGCCTGAGGCCGTTCCCTCTCCTCCTGTCCCTGTTCCCTGGGAGCAGAGCCCGACCCCCCCGGCTGTCCCCTCCTGGCAGGGACTTGTGCAGAGCCACAAGGTCTCCCCTGAGCCTCCTTTTCTCCAGCCTCAGCCCCTTTCCCAGCTCCCTCAGCAATTCTCCAGACCCTTCCCAGCTCCATTCCCTTCCCTGCTCCAGCCCCTCAATGTCTTTGCCCTAAGAAATCCTTATTTTTACAAATATTATCACAGATACTGAGCCCTCACAGGCAGGAGAGAATCCAAAGGCCACGTGTTGGGTTACAAAGTGGGAGAGATTCCCTGGATCCTGGACACCTCCCCAAATTTCCCAGCTCCAGTGGAGAGGTTCATCCAGCCAGCATTGAGCTGTGGGTAAAGGACCTCGGAGATATTTTGGGCAGCAATTCCTCCTGCTCCTGCTCCTGCCAACAGCAATTCCAGAGAAAAACCACAAGCCCAGCAGGTTTTATTGGAATGGATTTAGTGATTGGTAGCACAGAGGGGAAAGAAAACCCAGCACACTGTGGGAGCTGAGGGATCCATGCTGGGACTGGGACACTGGGGGTTTTCAGGGAATAAATGGAATTATCCCCACCAAAACTCTCCAGCTGGGCTTTCTGCTACTGCACAAGGCTGGAGCTGTGTGCAGGGAGAGCAGGAAAAGCTGGGCCTGTTCCAGGGAGTAATTAAACAGGGAGCTCACCCTGATTTACAGCAATGCAGCCAACAAAGCTCAGAACGGCTCCACTGCAGAGTTCCTGCATCCCTAAAATCCTGGAGGCAGCAGAGAAGGGGGTGGAATCACACCTAGATGTGCTCACAGCTGAGAATAAAGAAGCCAATGGAATGCAAGGCATTAGAAAACATCAGAAATAAAGGAAGTGTGCAGGTATTTTAAAGGAGTTTTACAGGTATTTTACAGGAATTTTACAGGAATTTTACAGGAATTTTAAAGGAATTTTACAGATATTTTAAAGGAATTTTACAAGAGTTTTGCAGGTATTTTAAAGGAAATTTTCAGGTATTTTAGAGGAATTTTATAGGTACTTTACAGGAATTTTGCAGGAATTTTAAACGAATTTTTCAGGCATTTTACAGGTATTTTACAGGTATTTCAAAGGAAATTTTCCGGTATTTTAAAGGAAACTTTCAGGTATTTTAAAGGAATTTTACAGGTATTTTACAGGAATTTTACAGATATTTTAAAGGAATTTTACAATAATTTTGCAGGAATTTTAAAGGAAAATTTCAGGTATTTTACAGGAATTTTACAGGAATTTTAAAGGAAACTTTCAGGTATTTAAAAGGAATCTTACAGGTATTTTTACAGGAATTTTACAGGAATTTTAAAGGGATTTTACTCAACCTTCCTTGTGGCTTTTGTGTCCAAAATAATTGAACTTTTTCTGCTCTGCTTTTAGATTTTCACATTTCTTAACTTTTCCTTTCGTAACGCCTCGTTTGAAACCTAGTCCATCTGCAGCACTCCTGGCACTGCAGAGCCCAGAGCTGGGACTTGTCACCTGCTCCCCAAAACCTTCCCTGTCCTCCAGCACAACCCCAAACCTGCTACAGAATCCCAGCACGGGTCAGGCTGGAAGGGACCTCAGAGGGTCACTGGTGCCCCAGCAGGGCCATCCCAGAGCTCAGGGCACAGGGTTCTGTCCAGGTGGCTCTGGAATATCCCCAGGTGTGGGAAAGGAATTTGTGGAGCTTTGCAAAATAGGTTTGTATGTGTCGATTGTTACAGTGACAACGTTACAGTGCCTTGTGTGCTTCACTGTGCACAGCAAAGGGTGAACGAGGCCATCAAAGGAGGTTTTTCCCATTCAAGAGAGAGGGGGAAATGTGGGAAGTGGATTTGTAGGGAATTCCCAAAGCCTGGCAGAAGGCTCACACAGCCTGGTGTAAGTTCTGAGATAAAAAATGCTGACTCAGAAATGCCATGGGATGGGACAGACATTGCTGGGAAAGAAATGGAACTGGAAACTGATGCTGTTTTACACCACAAGGACACAGACTCTGAGATTCAGAAGGCTGAAAATGACTCCTTCATTTTTGGGATGTGTCTCCCTTTTATACTATTCTACACAGACCAATTGGATTGGTGACACAAAGACAAACCTCTTCACTCACATTGCTCAGAGCAGAGGGACAGCAAGAAGAAGTCCCTCCTAGGGAAAGGAATGAATAACAAAGTTACAGTTACAAAAACATTTCTCCTGTTTACAGAAAATTCCCTGGGAAAAGAATTTCAGAAAACCAAAACACCTCAGGCACAGAACCAGGGCTACAGGGAACAAGTTTCAAAGGATGGCTTTGCAAATAGACTGGATACTTTGGAGAAATAGAACTGTGAAAGGTGAATATATGGAATATATAAATATGAAAATAGAACTATGAAAGGTGCACTGCAGTAGGACCCACGAGGGGTAATTTTAGATGTTTGGCTTTAAGGCATGTACAGCATTGTGTGGCAAAAGCTGATAGGGCAAAAAACACTTCTAATGGATTGTAATTAGGAAATAGTTTGGCTTCTGATTGTGATGGTGTGAACTGTAACACCTGTACTGCCTCACCCTTCACATGAGACTGAAAATGGATTAAAGGTTTTTAAAACTCCTCTCAGTTGTCCCATCTCTGGGTCAGAAAAGGGATAATTTGACACCCAGGGAGGAGACTGCAGCCCCTCTCTGGGCTCTGCTCAGGGCAGAAGTTCTGCCTCCTGTGCCAGGGGAATTCCTGGGCTCAATCCAGGGCAGAACCTGCTCCATCCATTCAGATCCATGTGCTTGGCTCTATCCCAGGAAATCAGAGGCATTTCTAAGCATGGATATTGTAGGGATAGGGTAAAAAGCTGGCCTGTCATTTCTTCTAAGTGCAGCTAACAAGCAATCTTAAATAAATTCACATATGAAGTTGTTTTGAGATTGAGAAGTTCCTTTAACACCACAATCTGTTCTGAGGGTGAAAAATAAATCCATCTGCAATAACAAGGGGTTTGTCCCATGAGAATCAGTAAAGAAAATACATGAACAATCTGAGAATAGATAGATTTGATGGACAGGTAAAATACCTTTTATTAACCAATAGAATAATTAACAAGAGAGCTATTAACCAATTAGAGGCTGCCCTCGAGGTTTGTAAAAACTGTATAAAAGACAGCATGTGGCCATAATAAAGCCTGTCTGAACTTTTATGGTGTCACTCTGTATCTTGGCTGCCTCAACAAGGACAGGATATAAAATGAAAGGTCTGTGTTTGTCCCCTGGAGCCCCAGCACACAAACTCCTTCCTTCTGGCACCTGGAAGCCGAGTTCACCTGGAGATCTCCAGGGAAAGCACTTCCACTGTGCCCAGCATATGGGAAACATCTCATTGCACCAGACACAACATCATCATTAACATCCAAAACCATCAAATGCAAATTCCCTCATGTGTCTGGAAACTGTGCACTGCTGTAATTAAAATAGAAACGGAGAAGGTGAAGAATAAAAAGATGGAAAAAATGTTGGTTTTTTCCTCTCTTTTGTTCTGCTGCAATCCAGGCTGCAGCTCCTCAAGCAGAGAAGTCTTTGCAGTCAATGGGGTAAAAACACAACCAAGGGAGCAGCAAATGTCACCTGTAAGGAGGAATTTCATTTTTCCAGCTCCAGATGTGCAAGACAACAAGTGCCCGATCCAAATTTATGGAAATGGAAGTTTAATAAGGCAAGACCTTGATTATTTTGGAATTAATTCGTGGTCCCCTGACGTTGTTTTACCCCACAACGACACAGACTCTGAGATTCAGAAGGCTGAAAATGACTCCTTCATTTTTGGGATGTGTCTCCCTTTTATACTGTTTTACACAGACCAATTGGATTGGTGACACAAAGACAAACCTCTTCACTCACATTGCTCAGAGCAGAGGGACAGCAAGGAGAAGTCCCTCCTAGGGAAAGGAATGAATAACAAAGTTACAGTTACAAAACCATTTCTCCTGTTTACAGAAAATTCCCTGGGAAAGGAATTTCAGAAAACCAAAACACCTCAGGCACAAACCAGGGCTACAGTCCCCCAGCACAGGGAGGACGTGGAGCTGCTGGAGGGAGTCCAGAGGAGGCACCAGGATGGTCAGAGGGATGGAGCAGCTCTGCTGTGGGAAAGGCTGGGAGAGCTGGGAATGTTCACCTGGAGAGAAGAAGTTTCGGGGTGAGCTCAGGGTGGCCTGGAGGAGCTACAGGAAAGATGGAGAGAGAGGATTTCCAAGGGATGGAGGGACAGGACACAGGGAATGGCTTCCCACTGCCAGAGGGCAGGAATGGATGGGAGATTGGGAATTGGGAATTCCTGGCTGGGCTGGAATTCCCAGATTTGCTGTGGCTGCCCCTGGATCCCTGGCAGTGCCCAAGGCCAGGCTGGACATTGGGCTTGGAGCAGCCTGGGACAGTGGGAGGTGTCCCTGTTGGAATTCTGGAAACTGAGAATTTGGGGGTTTAGTATATAGTAATATATGGAGCAAGATGGAGGATTTAGGGCGTTGTCTAAGTCCTTCTTCTTCATCTTCTTCTCCCTTCTTCTCCCTTCTTCTCCCTTCTTCTCCCTGGCTTTGGGTGGTTTTCTGTAATTGGTTTATAGAGTCCCCATTGCAGACCTCAAGTGGTTGGTTATTGGGTCTAAAGTAAAAATAATTTAGGTGGCATTTCATAATTGAATGGATTGTCCTTGAAAAGCCCTTGTAGAGACAGAGAAACTCTCCATTTTACCTTTGTTTTCTACCTTGCTAGTTAGAGCTCACAGCTCATGAGACTGTAAATAGAGATAAGAAATAATAAATATCCAAGTCTGAATGTGAACTTTGTCTCTTGTGCTCTTAATCCCAGCCTTGGCAGAAAAAGAAGCCAGAACTGTCACAGTGTCCCTGCCAAAGAATTGAGGATTTCAAAGAAGTTAAAATTTTTAGTTAGAGACAAGCTTTGCTGGAATTAGTTAAAATAGATAGATAGGCTTTGCTAAAATTAAAAGTTTGCAGTTAGTTGAGAGAAACCAGATTTGGATTAGCCCTCCCACATCTGAATAACTGATTGCTTGTCAGCTTCGTGTTTGTTTAGCTGAATTTGTAATGAGGAACAGAGAATCTGATAAATAGATTTAGGAACACGAGACAATGACAGAACCTCCCACGCCCAGAAACCCATTGAGCAGTCACAAAGACAAGAAATAGGAGTCCTACCAAGGGTTCATTTGTCACATTTGCATTGAAAAAGTAGAAAGGTCAGAATGAGGAAGACTTCCCTTACTTCCTCATCCCAAACCCCTTCCCCTTGAAAAAGACCACCAACCCATTTCAAAGGACAAACTCTGCATGCTTAATTGCTTTTTAGCTAATTGCCATACGAAGAGGAGAATGGGACATACAGGGGTTATGAATATGCATTTGTGTTTTGGATATTCAATACTTTTGTAAATAAAAGGACTCAGTAACTGTAAATTGCAGTGTGCATTTGGGAGCCATCCCACACACTGCCTGGCTCTGTAATAAACATACACTTTCTAACTTTAAACTGTTAGAGAGTTTTTGTCTGTCACAGTTGGGTATCGATATTAGATCGACATCCATATTTTTTAATAAATCAGGATGAACGTTGAAATCCCTTCACACCCAAACCAGTCAGGGATTTTATGATAATTTTTGCCTTGTGGCCTCCTGGAAACCCCAGAGGCAGGGAGCCAGCAGCTCCCATGGGTGCTCTGTGCTGGAGCTCCTGGCCAGGGGTGTCCCTGCTTGGCCAGGGGAGTTTAAAGCCCAGGGAGACCCAGCTGGGGCTGGCACAGACCCTGCACTCACTGCAGGCCTCTCTTAAAAACTCAGTTGAAATATAAATTCCATTTCAGTGCTGCTCCTCCTGATTGCTGCTCGCAGAAAACCATAAATAATTAATTGCATTAGGGAAACGTCACTCAAGCCCAGTTTTGCTTCACCTGATGTGAAAAATGACCACTTGAAAGACAAAAAAATCGTCAGGCTCTTCATCTTCCTGCCCTGCTGTCTGTTCCCCTGCTTTATAAAAACCCAGTGTCTCCATGTAACCAAGTAATTATGTTTGAAGCCATCCTCAGGCACGGTGATTTATCCAGGGGAGGAGGATTTATCTCAGTCTCACCCTGCAGAGGAGGAGGAGGAGGAGGAGGAGGTCACAGAGTCTCTTAGGAGCCATGTCAGGTCCCTGAAGATCCACAGAACTTTTGCCAAGACTCACCCACTCCCAGGACAACTTCAAGACCATTTTTGAAGGGCACAGAAAAGCTTCAAGCATCAAGAAAGCCCCAAAACATGGAGTGATCACAGAAGGATTGGTTAAATACACCCCCATCCCCAGCAGTTCCTTGGGATCATTCCTGGAGCAGCAGTGATGGCATCAAGTGGAGCTGGTTCCAACCCTCCTCAGCAGGAGAACACAAGGGTGAAGAGTTCCCAGGAATTGGGAGGAAATTATTATTTTTTTATATACCAACAGCTTTGGCGTGTCACCCCTGTGGAGGAACACACTGCTGGGGTCTCCTACCTGACAAAAATTGAGTTTTACACCCAAAATTTGCAGATTTAACCTCAAAGAAGCCCAGAGCTAAAATGAAAAGCTGAAGATCGCTGTGCTGAGTTCAGCTCTTGTGGCTCTGATACTCCAAGAGCCTCCTGGAGCAGCAGGAGGAGGTTTCTCACAGGGAAAAGCTCAGGGATGGACCTGCAGCTGCATTTTTGAGTGGAGGAAGAGCTGGCAAACTCGAAAGGGAATAATTCTGATGAAGATGCTGCACTGTTGGAGTTCAGGGCACAGGGAAAACTCCTCAAACTGCCCTGGGGGGCCCAGAACTTTTGCCGGGACCCCAGGACAGCATTGCCTTTGACCTCAGCCCATGAAAAAAACTGCCAACACTTATGAATGCAAAGAAAACAACAAAAAATTTTAAATTACAGAGTAGTTTAGTTTGTCACAGGGTGAAAATTTGTAGTTTTGGGTTTTTAGAATGGAAATAGATAGAGGCAAGATGGAGAATTTTGGGTGGTGCTTTAAGTTCTTCTCCTTCTTCAACCCCATCCTCTGCTGTAAGATTGGTAGAATGTAAGTGATGTAGAAAATTTCACGTCTAAAATTAATAGTAATTATTAGTACAGAACTGTAAATATAGTATGTTTTAAGAGTGAATTAGATTAGAAACCTTTAAGAGACCTTGGGCAACAGGTCTTGTGCTCTTGGCAGTGCTGTCTTTCATCATGCTCAGCCTGGTGTTAAGCAATACACTGACCTTCAGATAAAAAACTTAATAAATACCTTTCAAAACCGAGCTGCAAGTTCCACTTTTCTTTCAAACTCTGGCACAAAACTTTAAAAAAACCCAAAAAAACCCTAATTAAAAAAAATCTTAAACTCAATACAAAACTGCACCAGGAGACCCCAAAGTGGTGTTGATTTGCACTGTCTGTAAACACAGCGTGGGCTGAGCTGCAGCCTCTGAGTTCATTAATTCCCATCACCCCCCCCCTGCACGTCCTGCAGGGAATTATTATTGATCAGCCAGGATGAAACCCAGCATTAAACTGCAGGAGGAGCTTTATCACCCTCACAGATGGAAAACCAATACACTGCAGAAAGGCACTTTGAACTGGAGACGCTTTCAAAGGAGGATCTTTATCCAGCTGTCCTTTTTCACAGCCAAGCTGTAACTTCATGGAAAAACCATTCCCTTTTTGAGTGCCTGAGGACAAGAGGAGCCAACAGCCCTGTGCTACCCTGGTAACCACCAGCCTTAAACCAGTGTCAGCTGAGGATGATGCTGCTGCAAGGATCTGTAGTCCAGCCTGGCATCACTTCTGCTGTCTGCCCTGACAAATGGGGCTCCCTGCACCTTTTATCTCCACAGAAATTGAACTCCTCAGCCTCTCTGTGCTGCCACCAATAAATTACATGTTTGTTTGAATGACTTGGAAATTTCCCTCTGACAAATCCTGGAGGTATAAATAACCCCTGAAGCCTCGCAGGAAGATGAACAGCCCCGTTTTTATCCACCATAACTCACCCAGCAAACAGTGCCTGGGTTTAAACCCCAGCCCAAAGGAGTGGGAGAAGCATTGCGTTGATGTTGTCCTAAGCAAGCCGGGCTCAGCTGGGTGCCAGGGGGTGCAGCAATTACTCTGAGATGTCTGGATCCATTAAAAATTCCCAAAAGGAAGATCCTCAGGCAGTTCCCCTCATGCCCAAGCCTTTTCATCCCAGCTGAAGGGACAAAGCCCCACCATAGATTGCTCAGAGCCAGCCTGGCAAAACCCAACTTCCCACCAGGAACCATCTCTGTGAGTCTGGGATTCTGGGATTGTGGAATTGTTCCTCTCTCTTGGAAACATCCCCAAAACAGTGAGAAATGTCTCTGCCCCCCCTGCCTCCCCTACAGACACAAACAGCAACTCCCTCCCCCGTCTCCATCCTCCTTTGGCTGTGGAAAAGGACAAATTGCTCTGAAGGATTAGGGTTTTCTTGCCCAAGAAGCAAAGCAGGGCACCTACTGCAATATTCCTGGAATATTTATTGCAATATTTATTTGCAATATTTACCCCCATCCTGGATGGACCAGGAGTGAGGGTTGAGATCAGGAACTGCAGAACTGAAGCCTCAATAATGTGCAGGAGTAAATCAGGGGCTGGGGGATCTAAGAGTTGTTTCTGGCAAAAAACAGCAATTCCATCATCAGCTTCCTTGTCCTGAGTCTCCCACCAGTCTTTTTTCTCTCTTCCATCCCTGAACAACTTGTGAGCAGCCAAAATCAACCTTTGGCTTCAGTGAGAGTAGGTCAGTCTTGCTAACAAAGGCAGGCTCACATTCCACAGCAAATAAAAGCATTCATATTTCAACTGGCAATAAATTCAATTTCCCTGAAGGACTGATTTTCACCAAGTTATGAGATCTGACACTTGTGGTATTAGATAACTCTGTTGCCTTTTATTTCTGGGTTTGAGACATCAAGTGGCAAAAGGGGAAAATAAAAATGGCAGGAAAGACAAACTGTTCCGAGGACAGGACGGTCCATTAAGCAAAAATTTAAACCAACTCATCTCTGGCTCTCTGTGGCTCAAATGCAATCCTGCTCCTTCCCTTCAGGCTGCTATTAACACTGTTATAATGAGTAACTAAAATCAAACTCCAGTGAATAAATATGCTCCGAGGCATTTTGGTATTTCTGCAATTAGAGACAAACTGCCACGGCAGAGCTAAAAGCTTTTGGGAAATCACATCCAAGGAAACTCTGCCAGGACTGCAATCCTTGGGCTGCTCTTAGCACGTGCAGCCAATGCTGGGAAGGAGCTGGAACCCCAAACACAGACCTGTTTATTCCTTGTGTCTGCTCAGGTGGGAAGTGCTTCTGGAAGGGGAGAGCTCAGTGCCAGGTAACCTGTCAGATCCTGGCAAAATTCCCATTGGATGTGTCCAGGACAGGGAACAGAGTTGGGAAGGGGCTGGAGAATTGCTGAGGGAGGGGGAAAGGGGCAAAGGAGGCTCAGGGGGGAGCCTGTGGCTCTGCACAAGTCCCTGACAGGAGGGGACAGCTGGAGGGGTCAGGGTTTGGGACAGGACAAGGGAAAACGGCCTCAAGCTGTGCCAGGGAAGGTTCATGTTGGATATTGGGGAAATTCTTTCCTGGAAAGGGCTGTCCAGCCCTCCAGGGCAGTGCTGGAGTTCCCATCCCTGGAGGGATTTAAATCCCTGTGGATGTGGCACTTGGGGACATGGTCAGGGTGGCCTTGGCTGGGTTGGGGAGTGTTGCTCTGATTTTTCAGCCTTCTGATGTTTTACATTTCTGTACTGGAGTTCTCTCACACATTGTAACATAAACAAGGAGTGATGTTTGGTAAATCATGCATTCCTTCCTGGGGAAAAGACAAATTGATGGACTTCTGGTTTGACCAGCGGGGTCAGAGAGGTGTCAACCTCGTCACCCCAGTCACTGGGCAAAGTCCAAACCCTATGTAAACCCTAAACCCAAAACAAACTTCCTTCTTTCTCATCTCACAGCCTGAAGGTGTGAGTGTGATCCTTTTGTGTCTGTCGGGTGACAGGGGAGCAGCTGGACTCAGTCTTGCAGGGCTTTTCCAACCCAAACAATTCTGTGATCCCAAGGAGCCTGAAGGCTTTAGGACCTGGCCCTGGTGATGAGGACAGGGCTGTGCCTGGCCCTGGGCTGTGGGAGCTCTCAGGGATCCCCTCCAGGACCTGGGGTGAGGCTCCCAGTCCCCAGCAATGCTGTCCTGGTCCCCCTGGGTGACAGGGGTTTGTATCAGAGAGCAGAGCTCTGAGTTCAGCACCCCCTGCCCAGCGCTGCAGACAACAATTACATTGACTTAGCCGTTATTTATCCCAGCAAAACTCAAAGGGGATTTATCCTTGGAAGAGACATGGTAATAAAAGGGAAAGGATCAGGCAGGCAGGGTTTAAAAACCCCTCATTTCCTCCTGTGACTGGCTAACAGGCTTTTGGAAAGCAGGAGACAGTAAATGTCATTTATTTTGACTTTAATAATGCTTCTGAGGCTCTTTGGCGTGACATTTCCGAGCAAGGCAGGGCAACAGGAATAAAACAAAGCAGAGGTAGGAAGCCAGAACATCCTACTGAGAGAGCAGCTGCCTGTGACCAGGGGACAGCTGAGTGTGGCCCTGCATCTCCCTGCCTCTGTCTGGCTGTTCCCTGAGCTGCCTGGGTGAGGAAAAGCACCTCAGGCATGGCCCAGGCTGACCCGGGCTGGTCTCTGAGCAGCTGGGGCAACCAGGCTGAGAATTCAAAGGGTTTGTGACAAGGGGAAAACAGATTGGAAAAAAACTATTTCAGTTGATGCTGAGAAGAGCCAAGTAATGCAGGGAGAAGGAGCTGCTGCACAAGCTCAGTCTGGGGATGCAGGGGAAGGCAAAAAGGGGTTGTGGCTGCCCCTGGATCCCTGGAATGTCCAAGGCCAGGTTGGACATTGGGCTTGGAGCAGCCTGGGACAGTGGGAGGTGTCCCTGCCATGGCAGGGGTGGCACTGGGTGGGATTTGAGGTCCTTCCAATCCAAATCCTTCTGGGATTCTATGATTAAAACTGATGCACACAGGTCTGAAGGCATCACACCAGAGCAGCAGGAAAAGCCACGTGGAGAGGAATTGAGCTGCTTCTTCCCACTGAACTCCCACAAGTGACCAGAGTGATCCACCCCCAGCTGGCAGCAGGACAGGGTTAGAGCTGCTGGCATAAAATCATGGAATGTCCTGAGCTGGGAGGGACCCACAGGGATCATCCCAGCCCCTGTCCCTGCCCAGACCCCCCAACAATCCCACCCTGGGCATCCCTGGCAGTGCTGTCCAAAGGCTCCTGGAGCTCTGGCAGCCTCGGGGCCGTGCCCATTCCCTGGGGAGCTTTTCCAGGGCTTATTCCACCCTCTGGGGGAAGAACCTTGCCCTGATCTCCAGCCTGACCCTGCCCTGACAGAGCTCCAGCATTGATTTCATTATGTGCCATTAATTCCATTAATAAATCCATGCCTTTGTTGCTGGATTTAGGGATTCCTCTGGACCATGAGCAGGGTGTAACTGGTCCCTGCTTGGCAGCCAAGGTCTGGTTTGTGGCTCTTTCAGACAGTGAGGCCTGAACAGGCACTGCTGTGCCCTGTGTGGTGTCAGGGGGAGCAGATCCATCCTGCTGCACTCCCAGAGCAGAACAGGCTGCTCCAGGCTCTGGAGCCCTCCCTCCTCCCAGCTGGGACTTTGCAGGGAGTCACTGCAAGGTGTCTGTGAGTGCAGCAGAGGCAGCTCTATTCTGATGTGATGTGACACATCAGCTGACACCTTTTGTTTGGTGTGGCACAGCCTGGCCTGAGGAGCCACAAATGAAATCCCAGCTGTCAACCACCCAAATTAAAAATAAATCACTGAGCTGACCCCCCAAACCTTGGCTGACAACTCATCCCCCCCACGGCATCGTGTCTCTCTCCCCTTCCATCCTCTGCCATCATTCCTCCCTGCAGTTATTTTCCAGGCCTGGCTTGGCAAAACTCTGCCCACCTTAAACTGCTGAGGGCTGGGGGGTGATGGGATGGAGGGATGGATGGATGGATGGAGGGATGGATGGAGGGAGGGAGGGATGGATGGAGGGATGGATGGATGGAGGGATGGATGGAGGGAGGGATGGAGGGATGGATGGAGGGATGGATGGATGGATGGAGGGATGGATGGAGGGATGGATGGATGGAGGGATGGATGGAGGGATGGATGCATGGAGGGATGGATGCATGGAGGGATGATGGATGGATGGAGGGATGGATGCATGGAGGGAGGGATGGAGGGATGGATGGAGGGATGGATGGATGGAGGGATGGAGGGATGGATGGAGGGATGGATGGATGGAGGGATGGAGGGATGGAGGGATGGATGGAGGGATGGATGGATGGAGGGATGGAGGGATGGAGGGATGGATGGAGGGATGGAGGGATGGAGGGAGGGAGGGATGGATGGAGGGAGGGATGGATGGATGGATGGAGGGATGGAGGGAGGGATGCATGGAGGGATGGATGGATGGATGGATGGAGGGATGGATGGGATCAGGCTGGGGGAGCCTTCCCTGTATCAGCTGGAGCTGGGCATGACTCCTGCTCCCTGTGGATGTGGACATGGATGTGCTGTTCAGGCAGCACTCTGGGGAGGGTGAACAAGGGCATCATCAGTGCCAGCTGGGCCTCAGCCAGGTGCCCATGGACCCAGGGGTGAATTCCTGCCTGGAATGACTCCCCACAGATGGGCCCTGGTGCCCCTGGGTGGCTTTAACCATCTCAGTGCCTGCCAGATGGGCTCTAGCATAGAATGGAATCCCAGATTGATTTGGGTTAAAGGGACCTTAAATCCCCTCCAGTGCCACCCCTGCCATGGCAGGGACACCTCCCACTGTCCCAGGCTGCTCCAAGCCCAATGTCCAACCTGGCCTTGGGCACTGCCAGGGATCCAGGGGCAGCCACAGCAAATCTGGGAATTCTGTGCCAGGCTGGATGCAGGTGATCCAGGGGATTTCCAGAGTGTATAAAGATGTTTTGTTGGTGCAGGTGATTGCTGAAATGAGCAGGGGAGATGTTGTGTTGGACCTGTACTCACAGCAGGAAGAAAATTCCTGGATAATGCAGCCTTGGATACAGTGATCATGGAGTTCAAGACACAGAGCAGAGAGCAAGATAGGCAGTGGAAATACAGCTGTGGGCTCCAGAAGGAAATAATTTTAGCCTTTTCATGGGCTTCACCGATGAAAACATGCCCCTGGGGGGTGAAGGGGCCCAGGAGGGCTGGGTGATGCCAAGGACAGCTTCTGGATGTCGTGTCCAGCTCCAGGCTCCTGGCACATGAGGGATGAGGATGTCCCTGCTGCTGACATCTGCCCCAAGTTCATTTCAGTTATCTCACTTTTTCTATACCTGTCCTGCAGAATGACTCTGAACCCAGACCTCTCCACAAATGCCATGGTCAGACCCCCCCAAATCAAGGCCTGTACCCACCGAAGGTGGGATGGTGGCTGCAGCTGAGAGCTCTGGACTGGGTTTTCCATTTCCAGACACATCCTCCGAGCAAGAAAAGCAACTCCTTTATATATATTAATAATGAAACTCATCAAGAACTGCTGTTTCCAGGTAAATTCTGTTAGGGATGTTTGGCAGCATCAGAAAGACCTTCAAATAGACTATTTAGCAAATAGCCTTGTCTATGAGAGCTGAAAGATTTGGCCATGCTCAGTAATTTATGTCCTGCTTTTCTTAAGGGGAGGTAATAAATCACAGAGGGTGTTTTACCTAGGGAGAGGGAGAGAGAGGGTGCTCTCTGCTCTGCACCTTCATTATTTGTCTCCAGCTTCAAAGCCCAGAGCTGGGTGAGAGCTCTGAGAGGGACAGATAATGATGCCCCGTAATCAGCAGAGTAATCACGAGATGGCTCTGTTACATTCCTCTCCCCGGAATATTAATGGAGTGAGGACTGCAGACTGATGTGCAACAGGGCTTTCAAATCCTTCCAAATGGCTCCTCAGTCCATTACTTCTGCTGCTGTGTTCCTGAGGCTGGGGGAGGGGGGGTGTAGCAGCCAGGAGCAGTGCAGCCTGGCCTCCTGTTCTCTACAACACAGAGAAGCAGAATTGTGTGCTGAGAGCAACGTGTGTTTAACCTCCAGAACTAATCCTGGGCTTGCTCAGGCTGCCCTGAGAGATACCAAACTGTTTCCCTCAGTTTTCTTGCCTGCAAGTGTTTTAAATCTTGCAGTGCAGATTCTCACGCAGCTTCAAGAAAACAATGTCTATTTTTAGCAATTATCTATTGTTTACATATTTCTGCTCTGGGAGGAGAAATGTGATGGATGGTGATGTTCACCATCCAGGTCGAAGAGGTGGCAACCCGTGTAACCAATCTCTTGACCTCTGTACAAATGTATAGAAGTGTTGGAGTCAGATAATTAAAAGAGAGAAGCTTCCCCTTGACCTGCTGTGCCTGCCCCATCCTTTGTGTGCCTGAAACTGCCACACCAAACAGCCAGAAAAGGCATTTCACCCAGGTGGAACCACACCAGCTGTGCTCTCTGTGGGCACCCCCTGCACCCCTCAGCACCCCCAGAGGGTCCCGTGGTGTTGTCCCCTTGTCTGTCCCCTCAGCAGGACTGTCCTGTGGCCCAGCACACAGGGACTGCCCAGGCTGTGCCCTGAGGGAGGTGGCACAGAGGGCAGAGGGGCTCTCACCACACTGATCACCCTCACGGGGCACTGCCAGGAAACCACGGCTCTGCTACTGCAATCACAGAATCCTGGAGGTTGGAAAAGCCCTCCAAGATCAAGTCCAACCATTCCCTGAGAGCTCCCACAGCCCAGGGCCAGGCACAGCCCTGTCCTCATCACCAGGGCCAGGTCCTAAAGCCTTCAGGCTCCTTGGGATCACAGAATTGTTTGGGTTGGAAAAGCCCTGCAAGACTGAGTCCAGCTGCTTCCCAGCACTGCCAAGGCCACCCTGACCATGTCCCCAAGTGCCACATCCACAGGGCATTAAATCCCTCCAGGGATGGGGACTCCAAACCTCCCTGGGCAGCCCCTGCTTAACCACCTTTTCAGTGAAGAAATTTTCCCAATATCCAAACTAAAACACCTTTGTCCTGTCCCTGTTCCCTGGGAGCAGAGCCCGACCCCCCCGGCTGTCCCCTCCTGGCAGGGACTTGTGCAGAGCCACAAGGTCCCCCCTGAGCCTCCTTTTCTCCAGCCTCAGCCCCTTTCCAGCTCCCTAAGCAATTCTCCAGACCCTTCCCAGCTCCCTCAGCTGCTCCTCACAGGATTTGTGCTCAGAGCAGGGTGATTCCCTGGACAAATGTCAGGGCATGTCTGTTTCTCTTGTGCTCTCCCAGAGCACTTCAGGTGTTTGGTGCATTGAGCAGGAACCCACAGAATTCTGCTGGGAGCAGGGGAAGTGTTCCCAGTGCTGGGCTGGTCAGGGACACAGGATGGACACAGACAAGCACTTCTTGGAAAGGCTCTTTCCAGGCCCAGATCCAGCACTCCAGAACACATTCCTCTTGCATCAGGCCTCTTGTTAAGAGTGTAGAAATGAGCCAAGACACAGACTCCTTGTTTATCACAGCATGGAAAGGGTCCTGGTTTATTCCTCTTTACAGCTCAGCCATCCTGACCCCAACCATTCCCTGACTCTGCCTGCAGCAGCTCCTGCTGAGGGTTTCCCTTCTGACTGCTGGTTATTGTCTGCTGAACTCTGACTGCAGGGATTGGTGTGAGACTGTGCCTGCAGGGATTGGTGTGACTGCAGGGATTGGTGTGACTGCAGGGATTGGTGTGAGACTGTGACTGCAGCTTTTACCCAGCCAAATTGTGACTGCAGGGATTGGTGTGACTGCAGGGATTGGTGTGCAGACTGTGACTGCAGCTTTTACCCAGCCAAATTGTGACCACAGGGATTGGTGTGACTGCAGGGATTGGTGTGACTGCAGGGATTGGAGTGCAGACTGTGACTGCAGCCTTCACCCAGCCAGACTGTGACTGCAGGGATCAGTNNCTGCAGGGATCAGTTTGCAGACTGTGACTGCAGCCTTCACCCAGCCAGACTGTGGCTGCAGGTTCCAACAACAGGCTCTGACTGCAGCCCCAGACTGAGCTCACAGCAGGGATTTTCTCTCCCCAGGATCCTTTTTCTCCATGATTCCCCTCACCAGCTCACCCAGTCCTTTCATCACACTTATCTTTATTGGATACAGCTCTGACTCATCAAGGGCCAGGCTGTATTGGGTAATTAAAACAGCTGTTAATTATCGGGGGTGAGGTCACCTGTATTCCCTTCTCCTACACATTCCATCCTGGATCTCACTCTCCATCTTGGCAAAGCAACCCAAATTCCTGCCAAGGTCACCCCTCCTGTGCTCCAATCCCACATCAGTGCCTCCCACAGGAAGGGATGAGAGGGATGCACAGAACATCACGGGAGAATGTTCCAACCCAAATTCTGCTCTTAATCATGGAATATCCTGAGAGGGAAGGGACCCCCCAAGGATCATCCAGCCCAGCTCTAGATCCTGCATAGACACCCCAACAATCCCCCTGTGCATCCCTGAGAGTATTGGCCAAACACTCAGCATGACTTAATGCCCTGGCAGCACTTCCAGCCTTATCCAAATTGTTCAGGTTTTCCCAGGAAGTGTTGAGGTCATCCCTTGCCACATTCTGCAAAAAATGTTTTCAGTTTCCTCCCTGAAGTAACCACAGAAAAATAGAAGTTATTCCTGTAACTTAATTCAAATTAATTTGTCCAAGACAGGTTCATTGTGCTGTGTCTGGTTATTTATTTCAGTTAAACTGAATAACTCCAATTTTAACCAACTTCTTTCTTCCCTGAGGTCAAGGAGGGCAGTGAGCAGGTCCTACAGACCTGAAGGGACAGTCCCTGACCTCTTTATCTTCCCTGTAGCCACATCTCCTACCTGAGCTAATTTATTTTCTACAGACTGATAAAAATATGGAAAACAGCAAGTCATATCACTGGAGAGGTTTAATGTAGCTCAAAACTCCAAGGACTCCCTGGCAATTCATCCTTCCAGTGTCTGAAGGGGCCTGCAAAGAACCTGGAGAGGGATTTTGGACAAGAGATGGAGGGACAGGACAAGGGGGGAGGGGGTCAAACTGACAGAGGGGAAATTTAGGTGAGATATAGGGAAAGAATTGTTCCTGGGAGGGTGGGGAGGAGCTGGGCTGGAATTCCCAAAGCAGCTGTGGCTGCCCCTGGATCCCTGGCAGTGCCCAAGGCCAGGTTGGACACTGGGGCTGGGAGCAGCCTGGGACAGTGGGAGGTGTCCCTGCCATGGCAGGGGTGACACTGGGTGGGATTTAAGGTCCCTTCCAGCCCAAACTCTTGGATTCTGTGAATTCCAAACCCTGCCCCAGGCTTTAGGCCATGAGGTGAAGCAGTTGGAGCAGAGCATCCACCAGAACCTCCCCCACTCAGCTGAGAACATTCACTGCCTGTGCTGATTTTAATCCTGATCCTTGTCAGGACCAGCACTGGAATGTTCCCCCCCAAGGTGGAAAAGGCTGGGAAGTCTGTTCAGAGGGACAAGTCTGAGGGAAACGTGAGGAAAGCGTTTGGCCCAGGAGCACAGGAGGGGCTGTTCCCTCCTGTCGCAGCGCTGCTGCCAGGGGCAGACACACCCATTGGAGCAGCGGTTCCAGGGCTGCCGTGCTGCTGTTCCCGGGTTATTCCTGCGGCTGGGAACAGGAATGAAATCCAGGCTGGGCCCGCCATCTGCTGCTCCTGCTGGTAACTACAGGAGACCGGGATGGGATGTCCCGGTCAGCTTCACCTGCCACCCCTGGGATCTGC
>JANPWX010019917.1:0-15569 GCA_024734555.1 Trochalopteron elliotii
GATTGGCTGGAGCCCCCCGGGGTTGCCGTGGAGACGGGATGCGGACGGGCGGGGGGGAGGAGAAGGGAGCTGATTGGCTGGCGCCGCCCCCCCTCGGGGTTGCCATAGCGACGGGATGCGGACGGGCGGGAGGAGGAAGAGGAGGAGGAAGCGGCGTCCGCAGGCGGGAGGAGGAAGGTGAGAGAACACGGGGGGACACGGGGGGGACCCCCGGGAGGTCCGGGAGGTCCCGAGGGTGTGGCGAGGAGGCGTCGCTGAGGTGGGGCACGAGCGGACGCATCCCAGGGGACACCGGGAGTGCAGAGCGTCGTCACAGGGGGACAACCTCAGTGTGGCACGGCGGGGCGGGGACACAAAACGCGCTGGGACACGGCGGGGAGGTGGCACAAACTCCGTTGGGAATGCGGAGGGGACAACGGCGGGAGGGGAGGAAGGTGGGAAACGCCGGTGGGAAATGTCAGTGGGAGCTCTGCGACAACGGCAGAGCAGCGGTGTTGCCGAAGTTTACATCCCGGCAGTGTAGGATGGATCCCTATGGATGGAGGGGGATGCCCAGGTGGGCAAGAGGCCGGTGGCACCTGGGTTGTCCCAGGGTGGCAGCAGGGCCGGGGCAGTGCCCGTCCCCTGTCCCGGGGACACTTCTGGGACAAGAAGGACACTGAGGGGCTGGAGCGTGTCCAGAGAAGGGAAGGGGCTGGAGCACCAGGAGCAGCTGAGGGAGGTGGGAAAGGGGCTCAGCCTGGAGAAAAGGAGGCTCAGGGGGGACCTTGTGGCTCTGCACAACTCCCTGACCGGAGGGGACAGCCAGGTGAGATCAGGCTCTGCTCAGGGAACAGGGACAGGAGGAGAGGGAACAGCCTTAGGGTGGATATTTGGGTGGTCAAGCATTGGGTCAGGCTGCCCAGGGCAGTGGTGGAATCCTCACTCCTGGAATTGTCCAAAAACCGTGAGGATGTGGCACTTGGGGACACGGATCAGTGCTGGATTTGTGTTTGGATTTGCTGATCTCAGAGGTCTCTCACCAACCCCAACAATTCTCTGATTCCATGAAGGGAGTCTCCAGTGATGGGGGTTCAAAGGCACCACACAAACAAAATAAGCTCAGGGGATTCTTGGAAAACATTCTGGAGTCCATGGGCAAGCCCCAGCCTTGATGGATTATTGAGTATTGATTATTGATTATTGATTTCAGCCCCAGGTCCTTCCCAATCCACCCTCTGTCCTGCCTGCACCTGTGCTTGGTGCTGCTGCTCAAAGCCTTTCTCCCACCACTGCACTGTTCATTTTGATGTAATAATTTACAATCAAAATCACTCCCCTGCTTTAACATGAGGTTGATTCTGTTAAATTCCAAGATTTTTAAATTTCTTCCCAGCTGAACTTTTCTACTGCTCCATTGCTGCCACATGGCTTGATGGGATTAGTGGGATCCATCCTCAAACCTCTGCATGCAGCAGGCTCTGTGCACCACAGAGGTTTTATTTCTGTAGAGATTGTGGTCAAAAGTCACTAATAAAGTGGTTCTGCTTCTGCAGGAGTTGTTTTGAGTATGGTTAAGCAGAGATTAGCCCAGGTAAAGGAAACCCCTGGTTAATGGGGATCATTATGGATTGTTAAGATTTCCTCCACGGAATCACTTATGTTTTTTAAACCATTTTAAAGTTCCAACTTGTACTGGAATCAGTGGAAGCATTTCCAGTGGTTTCCAAGTGAAATTTTCCTGCTGTTGGAATGCTCCATCCCTGTCTCCTGCCCTGTGGAACTCTGTGTCTCCTTCATATCCAAATTTCTTGGATCCTCCCATCCCGACTGTGAACCATCCCTAGGCACTGTGGCAATTTTGCTCTTTTTAACCGCGTATAAACTCACAAAACTCGGGATTTTTTTTTTCCCAAATCTCTTTTGGGATTTTTACCATAAACTCCCACCTGCTCTTATGTTTCCTTTATATTTTTTAAGTGAATATATATATATTTTTTTGGCATTGTTTGTCAATAGCTTTTTCCTCCTTGGGCAGCCAACCAATATTCTCCTGATGTCTATTTAAGGCTTGATCCTCCTTAACCTCCCCTCCTGTCTCTTGCTGCTGGAATGTTTTGGGATCACCTGAGCCTGACGAATTTCATCCCAGGGATGTGGGAAGAACGAACTGGAGCAATCTCTGGAATGTTATTTTGGGCAGCCAGTCCCAAGATAACGAATCTTGCAGAGGAAGAGTGAGGTCTTGGCCAAGCAACCTCCCAGTCCCAGCCCTGCTCAACATTCCAGCTGCTTTTCCATGGGGCTGCTGCAGCCCCTCTGCTCTGGAGCCAGGCTGGGAGAGCTGGGAATATTCACCTGGAGAAGAGAAGGCTCCAGGGAAAACTCAGAGCCCCTTCCAGAGCTTAAAGGGGCTCCAGGAGAGCTGGAGAGGGACTTGGGACAAGGGATGGAGGGACAGGACACAGGGAATGGCTTCCCACCGCCAGAGGATGGGATTTTTTGGGGAAGGAATCCTTCCCTGTGAGGGTGGGGAAGCCCTGGAATAGAATTCTCAGGGAATTTGTGGCTGTCCCTGGATCCCTGGGAGTGCCCAAGGCCAGGCTGGATGGGGCTTGGAGCAGCCTGGGATAGTGGGAGGTGTCCCTGCCTGTGGGAAAGGTTGGGATGAGGTGATTTTTGAGGTCCCTTCCCACCCAAACCCTTCCATGAATGAACTCCTAAGTAAGCACCGAGTGCCAGAATGTGCAGCTTTGGAAAATTCCAGTAAACACTCAAATGTCCAGTCCAATCCAAGCAGTTTTGTGGCTTGTGCAGCTTTATGGGATTGTGGGGTTATGAGATTATGGAATTATGGAATTAAGAAATTACAGAATGTGACTTCTCCATGTGACTCACCCAATTGGATTCATCAAATCCAACCCCTGGCCCTGCACAGACACCCCAAAATTCCCACCCTGCCCATGCCTGGAGGTGTTGTCCTGGAGCTCTGGCAGCCTTGGGGGCACCACCATTCCTTGGGGATCCCATTCCAGTGCCCCACCACCCTCTGGGGGAAGAACCTTTTCCTAAAATCCACCCTGATCCTCCTTGGAAACATCTCCATCAGGTCCCACAGCTGGAGAGAGGAGAGATCCATGCCTGCCCATGAGGAAGATTCAGACAGGCTTTTCCCAATTCCTGAAGTTTCAGACAGGCTTTTCCTGGATCCTGAAGCTTTAGACAGAATTTCCTCAATTCCTCAAGTTTCAGACAGGCTTTTCCCAGATCCTGAATTTCAGACAGACTTTTCCCAGATCCTGAATTTTAGACAGGTTTTCCCAGATCCTGAAGCTTTAGACAGACTTCTCCCAATTCCTGAAGCTTCAGACAGGCTTTTCCCAATTCCTGAAGTTTCAGACAGACTTTTCCTGGATCCTGAATTTTAGACAGACTTTTCCTGATTCCTGAAGTTTCAGACAGACTTTTCCCAGTTCCTGAATTTTAAACAGACTTTTCCTGGATCCTGAAATTTTAGACAGACTTTTCCCAGTTCCTGAAGTTTCAGACAGACTTTTCCTGGATCCTGAATTTTAGACAGACTTTTCCTGGATCCTAAAGTTGCAGGCAGGTTGTTCCTGGATCCCGAAGTTTAGACAGGTTTTCCCAGATCCTGAAGCTTTAGACAGACTTCTCCCAATTCCTGAAGTTTCAGACAGACTTTTCCCAGATCCTGAATTTTAGACAGACTTTTCCCAGATCCTAAAGTTGCAGACAGGTTTTTCCTGGATCCTGAAGTTTCAGACAGGCTTTTCCCAGTTCCTGAAGTTTCAGACAGACTTTTCCCAGATCCTGAATTTTAGACAGACTTTTCCTGGATCCTGAATTTTAGACAGGTTTTCCTGGATCCTGAAATTTTAGACAGACTTTTCCTGGATCCTGAAATTTTAGACAGGTTTTCCTGGATCCTGAACTTTTCCCAGATCCTGAAGTTTCAGACAGGCTTTTCCCAGATCCTGAAGCTGTCCCTGAAAAACAGGACATGGATGCCTGGACCTGTTTTGGTTGTTTGTTTGTTTTTTGGTTTTTTTTTTTTTTTTTTTTTTGGCAATTTCTCCACCCTGGGCATTGGAATTGCAGGGAAACAAAACAGAAACCAGGCAGGGAAAGATCCCAAATCCACCCCCCAAAAAAATCCACCCCCCAAAAAAATCCACCCACTCTCTTGCACAAGAAGGTGGATGTGAAACCTTGGTGAGTCCTTCAGCTTTTGGTGGGAGGTTAAAATTGGAGAGATCATTTGTTATTTAAGGATCTTTAACCCCAAAAACAGAAACAGGGAGAAAAAAATATTCAGATATTTTTATAAATTCAGATATTTTTATAACGAATTTATTTCCTGAGCACGGAGAGGAAAATGCAGCAGAATTTCTCTTTGGGTGGTTTTTTTTGTTTGGTTAGTTTAGGGGGTTTTTATTAATTTTGTTTGTTTGTTTGGGGTTTTGTTTTGTTTTAGTTTGTTTTGTTGGGTTTTTTTGGGTTTTTTTTTGGTTTGGTTTGGGATGTTTTGTTTTGTTTTAGTTTTCTTTTAGTTTGTTTGGGGTTTTTTGTTTCTTTCTTTTTTGGGTTTTTTTGTGGGTGTTTTTTTTTTGTGTGTGTGGTTTTTTGTTTGTTTTTTTTCTTGTTTTTCAGGGTTGTTTTTTTTTTTGTTGTTTGCTTGGGGTTTTTTTTTGTTTTGTTTTTATATATTTCTTTGACTCCATAATAACTTAAGAAAGGAAGGAAAAATTAAGCAGAAAATTGATGTGCCCCACAGTGATTTTTGAGGATTAATCCATTGAAACAGAGAGGAATTTTGTCTAGATTAAGAATAGGGGCCTGAAAGGTGCTCCAAAAACCCCTTTTTTGGGGTGAGTTTTGATGTGTTTGGGTTCAGCACAGGCTGGTAACACAATATGGGATTTAATTCAAGGATTTGCCTTTTTTTTGTCCCAAAAATCCCATTATCCATCCTGCCACCGTGAAGCTTTAAAGACATCTGAGCTATTTACAGAAAAAAAAAAAAATTGCTGAATAAATACATGCAGGGAACAGAGATGGTTTTTAACATGGTAAAGGAATTATTTGGTTTTCAGGCTCCAGCCTGGAAATTGGAGAGCTGGAGGTGAGGAAAATCATCATCCTGCTGAACCCAACTGCAGGAGAAAAGATAAAGGGGGGAAAAAAAAAATCCCTTTTTGCTCTGCTTGGGCAAGAATTTATGGAGAAATTGCTTTGTCTGAAGGAAGAGCAGATGTTTGGGGTCCCAAAAAGGGGAAATTTTTGGTTAAATCCCTGATTTGCTTGATGTGGGAATTCCTGCAAAAATCACGGGGTTGTTAAGGTTGGGAAAAAACCTTTTATGATCCTCAAGTCCAAGCACCAACCCCAGAGTCCCCCAAAGTGCCAAATCTACAGTTTTTTGGGGAAACACTTCCAGGGGTCGAGATTCCACCTGTTCAAAGGAATATTCATTAACACTTGTGATGGGGAAGACCTGTTTGATCAATAACCAATAATCAATAACCAAAAATTAATTATTGATTTTATTTATCACTTGTTATTTGTGGTGTTATTCCTAATTATTATTTATTATGTGCTATTTCTTGTTCTTAATACTTTGTAACTATTCATTATTATCAATAATAAACAACTATTATTAATTATTAATTATTAATCATTAATCATTAATCATTAATCATTAAACATTAATCATTAATCATTAATCATTATACTTACTTTAATTATGATGTATTATTTATTCTCCTTCACTATTATGAGCTATTAATAATTGATAATTAATCATTGATTAATACTAAGTAATAAGACATATATTTGTCATTTATTCTTCATTATTATTTCTTATTCGTCCTAATTAATAATTAATAATTAATAACTAATAATGCGCAGAGGTTCTAGTGGGAAACCAGGGAATCCCAGGATGGTTTGGGTTGGAAAAGAACTTGGAGCTCATCCCATCCTGCCCCCATCCACGGGCAGGGACATTTTCCACTATCCCAGATTGCTCCAAACACTTTTCCCACCAGCTCTTGGACACTTCCAAGACTTTAATCTCATGGATATTGTGGCAAAATAAAATAAAATAAAATAAAATAAAATAAAATAAAATAAAATAAAATAAAATAAAATAAAATAAAATAAAATAAAATAAAATAAAATAAAATAAAATAAAATAAAATAAAATAAACCAAAACAAAATAAAAAAGCCTCACTCTGGCGGAATTTCAAATTATTTTTTCCATTTTGTGTCATTGCTGTGATATGAAATCATTGGATTCCTTCTTGAAATCACTATTTTTTTCCATGAAAATGAAGGAATGGCAGAGGGATAACGCCCACCTTTGTTCAATGAAACCATTGNCAGTCAAAGGTGGTCATAATGGAATAAGAACTTGGAATTTTATTCCCTGTTGGAAATGTGGAGATATCAGACACCTGAAGTCTTTATGTTATAAAACCCAACATGAAAAGATGAGAAATTCTGATTCACCTGTTTAAAGCAAAGAAGTATTTGATTTAAATGCTGCTATTTTGACAATTAATTTGCTTTTTTTTAAAAAAAAAAGTGGGTTTTATTTTTTTTTGCTGAAAGTCCCAAAATTGTGCTTTTTTTTTTTTTTTTTTTGTGAGGGAGTGGAGGACTGTAATTCCTTAAAAAATGAAAATGTCACCACGTTCCTGATAATTTTCTTGTGATTCATCCCTCATATCATTACAAGATGAAGCTTTGTCTGCTGTCTGGATACCTCTGACATCAAAATTAATTTGATTTTTCCCTTGCTCCCTAATTAGACTCCTCTGTATCCAGCATTTTTTTTTCCCTGTGTGGAAGGACTTTTACCCCACTTCAAGCCAACACTTGAATTTATTTTATTTCTGATAAACTGAAGAGATTGAAGCTCTTTGAAGTCCTTTCAATCTGGCAAATTCTCCAGCCTTTGAATCATTTTGATGTTTCCTACACCCTCCCAACATTATTTTTTTGCAGATACTCATCGCTGTACAGTAAAGTATGACCTAACCAGAAATTAAAAAAACCCACATTTTCCCACCTTTTCCACCTTTTTCTTTTTTTTTTTTTAACTCCTCTGCCCCTTAGGCAGTCAGATTTAGCAGCAGCAAAACTTTTAGGGATTAATATTGGATTGTTGAATAATCCAGCGCCTGGTGATGTTCCAGGTAGGGAGGAATAGACAAGAATATACCAGAAAATACCAGAAATTAATAGTCAAAAATTAAAAATAAAAAGGATGAGCTGGAAAGGCCTTTGGCACATGAGGAAAGTGGTGGTGCTGGGTTAATGGTTGGACTCGATGACCTTGGAGGTCTTTTCTTGAAGATTCTTGAAGATTTTCTTGAAGATTCTCAGAAATTCTGAATCATAAATAATAACAGAAAATAATAAAAGATGTTTTCTTGTTCCTGATCCAGCTTTTAAACGACTGACCTGGCCAAAAAAATTCCTTTTATTTTTTTTTTTAATATCCCTACGCTGCTCTGCGGTTAAAATTAAAAAAAAAAATTAAAAATAGGTGCAACAAAATTGGTTGTGACGTTTGGTATCAGGAGGTATTTATTTATATTCTGTGAGGTATTTATAGGGAGCTGGAGAGGGAGAAAGGTGCTGGTTTTGCACAGGCATGTGTCTGCTCCTCTCTGCACTCCTGGGAGGAATTTATAGACAGAAGGGATGGGAATTTATAGATGGAAGGGATGGGAAAAGCAGGGAGAGATGAGATGTGTGAGAAATGAACTGGCTGGAACAGGGAATGAGGAGCAGGAGCTGTGGGAATTCAGAGCTGCTCCCAGGCAGAAATGTCAGAATTCCAGAGTTGGGAGCAGGCCTGGGAATTTCTGGTGTCATAAATTGACAAATTTTGGATCATTCTGGGAGTGCTCTGTTGGTGGTTCCTGTAGATTTCTCTGGATTTTCCAACGTGGTAGGAGTACACTGATGGCAGAATTCCAGAATGGTTTGGGTTGGGAGAATCCTAAATCCCATCTCCTTCCCCCCCTGCCATGGGCAGGGACAACTTGCACTATCCCAGGCTGCTCCAGCCTGGCCTTGGACACTTCCAGGGATCCAGGGACAGCCACAAATTCTCTGGGAATTCCATTCCAGGGCCTCCCCACCCTCACAGGGAAGAATTTCTTCCTAACATTTGACATCTTCTCAGGGGGCTGGAAAGATGATCCCGAAGGTCTGTCCCATCCCAAACCATTCTGTGATTCCCTGCACTCCTGAAACCTCCTGGATTCAATGAAACCTCCAAAAATTCAATGAAACCTCCTGGATTCAATGAAACTTCCTGGATTCAATGAAACCTCCTGGATTCAATGAAACCTCCTGGATTCAATGAAACCTCCTGGATTCAAATCCTCCTGGAGCCCTGGAAGTGTCCAAGGCCAGGCTGGATGGGGCTTGGAGCAACTTGGGATAGTGGGAGGTGTTGGGGTTGGAACTGGATGAGCTTTAAGGTCCCTTCCAACCCAAAACAATTCCATGATTCCATGATTGCTTTTAAAGGCAGGATCACCACCAGGGCCAGGCCAAAGTCAGGGAGGCAGAATCAGGGGATGTGGAATTTTTCATGGTCACAACTCCAGGGGTGAAATCCCAGACATGCCAGGGGGGTGCTGCAGGTGAGGATGAAGCCAGGGCAGGAGAAGGAGCGTCCTGCAGGCTCCATCCTGGGAAGTGCTGGAATTCAGGAGAGGATTTGCCTTCTGCTGGGCAGGAATTCAAGTCAGAACGAGGCAGAAGAGCCTCCAGTGGAATTTGCAGCCAAGGATGGAGGGATTTTCCAGCCATTTGAGCATCTTTAAACCGCCTGGAGCCAAGGATGTTGACAGCAGATCCCAAAACCATCCCGGGCCTCCGGCTGCATCCACAGGTGCAGCTCCAAGGCCTTGCAGGAGAGGACATGGGCTGGGTTATTACACCAAATTTGGGCCATTCTGTTGCTAATTAATGCTCCCAAGTGCCTGGAGAGGCAGAACTTTGTGAGATCCTCAGCTCAGATGTGTCTCCAAGAATGCTGGAAGCAAATCTGCGTCTGTCTTTGATCAAAGACCATAAACAGCTCCCTCCTCCTCCTCCTCCTCCCCAGGATCCTCCAACCCAAAACTCAGATCTCTGACTATTCATCACTTCCTTGGGGCAAATCCTTTCCCAAGTTCAGCTTGTTAAGTTTGTTGGGGTTTTTTTAGTTGTTTTTTTTTTTACTCCATTTTACCAGTGTCCTCCATGCAAATAAAGCAAATAATAAACTGTCGAGGCACCAATAAAAGAAATGTCATTTCCCAGCCCTGGGTGGAGATGCTCCCGCTGGGAGAGACAGAGCTGGAGCTGTCAGCTGCTGCAGCAGACATCAGCAGTGATAATGTCCTTCCCTGCAGGAACCATCTCTGCAGGGCTGTCAGAGCAGGAACACGCCTGGAGTTGATAACGATCACGGCGTGTTTTCCTGCTCGCCGTTTAATCGTTGTTTTATGTGCAGTTACAAGCCCGTTTTTTTGGGTTTTTGTTTTTTTTTCCCTGCCCCTCTTTGATCTCTCTGCTAGAAAAATCACTTCCAGCATTCCTTCACTTCCCAGGTCACCATCCTGAGGGTTGGAGGTGGGTTTTTTTTTTTGTGGTGGTGGGGAACCACGTGTTGGTGCTTTGGGGCCCAGCTCCCCGTGGATAAAGGTCAACGTCAGAAATCCTCCTCTGGATTTCCACACGGATTTTTGTCCTCGGTGGGAGCTGTCCCTGCAAAGTGGCCGGGGAACAAAGGCTGCTCTTGTTATCCCATTCCCAAAGTTGGGATTGAATCCGTGCAGGATTTTGGGCCTCTGCGTCAGGATTAATGGAATTTCTGAAATAAAGAGGTGGGAAGTTCAGCTTTTGGGGCATCTTCCCATCACTGCGTGTCCAGGAGAGAAGAATTCCCTTTGGATTCAAGCTGGAAGATCTGAGAATGTTCACCTGGAGAAGAGAAGGCTCCAGGGAGATCTCAGAACTCCTTCCAGTGCCTAAAGAGGCTCCAGGAGAGCTGAAGAGGGACTTGGGACAAGGGATGGAGGGACAGGACACAGGGAATGGCTTCCCACTGGGAAAAGTGAGATTCAGATGGGACCTTGGGAAGCCATTCCTGGCTGGGAGGGTGGGGAGGCCCTGGCTGAGACTTCCCAGAGAGGTTGTGGCCTCCTAATCCCTGGATATTTTGTGTTGGAAGGGATCTTAAAGCTCATCCCATTTCAATCCTGACACCTCCCACTGTCCCAGGTTGCTCCAAGCCCCGTCCAGCCCGGCCTTGTGCACGTCCAGGGATGTGGCATCAAATCCAGGAGGTTTCAGGAGTGCAGGGATGATAAATTCCCAACAGGATCACCAAGGAACAATCAAGGGAAGAGTGTAGGTGGCAGAAGGGATGTGGGTTCTTTCCCTCTCCACAGCAAAGCTTGGGAATGCTGGGTCCATTTCTGGGCTCCTCAGTACAAGCAATTCATGGATTTATGGAATAAATCCAGCACAGGGCCTTGGGAATGATTAAGGAATTGGAGAAGATGATGTTTAGGGAGGTTCTGGAACTTCCATCCAATAAAACATCCCAAACTCTCCTTTAGCTGATCCTATCAGGGAGTTTGGATTAAAGGATCTCTGTAATTTTTTTCCAAAATCATCCATTGAGTGATTCCGTTGATATTTGTTTTTCAAGCTGGATTTTTCCCAAGCATGAATTGAGTCCCCTTTAAACACTCAATTTTCTTTTCTTCCTGTGTTTTACAGGTATTTGAAGAAAGAAGAGCCCTGCTTGGAAAATGGGTAAACTTTTGTCTTTAAATAAATATTTGCTGCGGGCAGATTTTGGAAGTGATCAGGAGTTTATCTCATGGCAATGTAAAAACTTCTCCTCTTTGGAAAAAAAGGGATTCACTTCCCTGATGTGACTGCCCTGCTTTGGAGGAGCAGCAATTCCCTCAGTTCCCACGTTCCCTGAGTTTTGAAGTTGGGAAATCATATTCCATCGTTGGAATGAACTGAAAAAAGATGGAAAAATCTCAGGAAATGTCTGTGAAGTCCTCAAAGGAGATGCTGGATGTTCAGATGTCACCATGGCCTGCTGGAGGGCCTTTGAAATCTGTAATAAATGACATTTTATCTACCAAGTGCACACATAGATTGGTTTGGGTTGGAACTGATTGCTCTTTATGCTTAATAAGTCGCTCACTGATTTTTTTTTTTTTTGAATCTCAGATGGTCTTCACAGGCAAATATTTTGATGTTAGGGATTATTTGTCCTTCTAGGAAATAATCTTTCCGTAATTTGTTGCATTTTGATAATAAGAAGTTTCAGGGACACCAAGGAAATGAAATAATTGGGGGATTATTGTTCAAAACCCAGCTTTTAATGGGATAGGCAGCAAGCAGAAAACACAAAACCCCTCTCTTGGAAATTGCTGGAGGTCTGAAAAACACCAAAATCTGGGAAGAGCCTTCCTCCAACCACTCTCACAAGCGCTGGATCATCTCCAAAAGGTCACATTTCCTCGTGGCAGTGGATGAGAAGGCTCCTCCAGAGCTGACTCTCCTCGTGCTCCTTCCATCCAACATCCTGAGGAAAGGAAGCACAAAAGCTGCTCTGAAATCCCCACCAAAGCTGGGGTTGTGAGAGAGGAACCACGTGGAGAAATCTCAGTGCTCCAGGCAGGAATTTCCACGCTGATTCCCATGACCTTCTCCAAGGGTTCTCTGGAAATGTGGGCTAAATGCTGGAGCTTGGATTTCACAGCTGGGATCACCCTCAGGGCAGCTGTAAAGGATTTGTTATGGAAACTGGGAGGCTGAAGCCTGTCCCAACTCCTGTTGAGCATTTCCAGTGGTATCCAGATGATGGAACAGAAAACAAATCCTGGAAACAAATTAATGGTGGGACTCGATGAGCTTTTCCAAGCTTGATGATTCCCTGATTCCGTCTGGAGATGACGCCAGGCTTGGAGAGGTTTCCTGAACTCTGGGGGTTAAAGATCAGGCTGGAAAGGTCTGGAGCCAGCTGAGGGCAAGGGAAAAGCATTTCATGAAAGAGTGACACCCCAAACCTTCAGACCTGAGAGATCCCAGAGTGACACCCCAAAACTTTCACACCTGAGAGATCCCAGAGTGACACCCTAAAACTCCACACCTGAGAGATCTCAGTGACACCCCAAACCTTCACACCTGAGAGATCCCAGAGTGACACCCAAAAACCTTCACACCTGAGACATCCCAGAGTGACACCACAGAACTTCATACCTGAGAGAACCCAAAACTTTCACACCTGAGAGATCCCAGAGTGACACCCCAAAACTCCACACCTGAGAGATCTCAGTGACACCCCAAACCTTCAGACCTGAGAGATCTCAGTGACACCCCAAAACTTCACACCTGAGAGATCTCAGTGACACCCCAAAACCCTCACACCTGAGAGATCTCAGTGACACCCTAAAACTTCACACCTGAGAGATCTCAGTGNACCTGAGAGATCTCAGTGACACCCTAAAACTTCACACCTGAGAGATCCCAGAGTGACACCCCAAAACCTTCACACCTGAGAGATCCCAAAACCTTCACACCTGAGAGATCCCAGAGTGACACCTCAGAACTTCATACCTGAGGGATCCCAGAGTGACACCCCAAAACTTCACACCTGAGACATCCCAGAGTGACACTCCAAAAATCTTCACACCTGAGAGATCCCAGAGTGATACCCAAAAACTTCACACCTGAGAGATCCCAGAGTGACACTCCAAAACTTCACACCTGAGAGATCCCAAAACTTTCACACCTGAGAGATCCCAGAGTGACACCCAAAAATCTTCATACCTGAGAGATCCCAGGGTGACACCCCAAAACTTCACACCTGAGAGAACCCAGAGTGACACCCAAAAATCTTCACACCTGAGAGATCCCAGAGTGACACCCAAAAATCTTCACACCTGAGAGATCCCAGAGTGACACCTCAGAACTTCACACATGAGAGAACCCAAAACCTTCATACCTGAGAGATCCCAGAGTGACACCCCAAAACTTCACACCTGAGAGAACCCCAAACCTTCTCACCTGCGAGATCCCAGAGTGACACCCCAAACCTTCTCACCTGAGAGAACACAAAGATGCAGCAGCTCTGCAGGAAAAAATTCCTGGGAATGAGGGTGGATCACAAACCGAATATGAGCTGACAGTGTCTTAAAATTAAGGGAAATATCCCAAAGGCAGAATCATTCCCGGTTTTGGGAAAGCTGGGAACAAGTTAGAGGTGAGAGCAGGTCCAGAAAACACAGAAAACATCCCTGTGCTGCAGGGAAGATGGAGAAGAGGTGTAAAAACATCTTCCAAGGAAACACAGAAGGTGTGGGAAAAGAGGAAGGGAATGATCTGATCTGATCCCCGTGCTGGCTTTGGAGAGGGCAGGAGATCCTGGGTTTGTTGTTGAAGTTAGAGACACAGCTGAGACACGAGCAAAATCCAGTGCTGCAGATAATTCCTGGCTGCAACAGCTTGCTTGAGGATCAGGAGTGGAAGCTGGAGACCTTTGAGGCTACACAAACACTGCCAAGAATGGTTTAGGGAGAGCAGATCCTGCCTTGTGGCAGGAGGTGAACCAGACCAGTGTCCCTCAACTTTTTTCCACGGAAGAAGCATCCAACCTCCTGGAAGAGCAGAGCAGGAAACGCCTCGTGCAGCCTTGCCACAGTGGTTTTCCTTTATTTGGTTTTCCAAATAAAGATTGGAGTAAACTCGGGATGCTCCTTGTTTATTTAATTCTTCCTGATTTTACTTGCATGCATCCAGGGATTTACATTTTTCATTTTGTTGTTTTCTTCCCCTGCTGGTGCCACGGGACACCTTTGATGTCTCCCAGGGTGTTGTGGTCCATAAAAACACAGGTTGTGAAATGAGGAATGAGGTGACCTGGAGGGATTTAATCCCTGTTTCTGTGCACCTGACAGGAGGGTGCAGCCAGGCAGGGTTTGAGCTTTGTTTCCAGGGGATAAAGGACAGGACAAGAGGAAACAGCCTCCAGCTGTGCCAGGGGAGGCTCAGGTTGGACATCAGGAGGAATTTCTTCATGGAAAAGGTGGTCAGGCACTGGAAGTGCCCAGGGAGGTTTGGAGTCCCCATCCCTGGAGTGCCCAAGGAGTGACTGGATGTGGCACTCAGTGCTCTGGGCTGGGGACAAGGTGGGGATCAGTCACAGCTTGGACTCGATGGTCCTGGAGGCCTTTCCAACCTCAATGATTCTGTGGTTCTGTGATTTAACCTCGTTTTATTTTCTGTCACCTCTCAGTGTGGGACTGAGCCCTCCCAGGTGAGGGACACTTCAGGGTGGTGGCCACAGACCACGTTCTTAGGGCCATCTCTGTTCACCTTGCAGTAGAGCACAGGAACACTGAAAAACCCCAAAATTTGCTGATAATAACTGATCTTCCCATGGCAGGATTGTCCCTGCCCTAGTCATCACTTTTACCACCATATCAAACAAACAAACCTGACATTTTACAGGGGGATCACAGAAAAAAAACTGGTTTGGAAGAGCCCTTAAAGCTCATCTCATTCCCCCCCCTGCCATGGGCAGGGACACCTTCCACTATCCCAGGCTGCTCCAAGCCCCATTTCCAAGAGGTGATTCCTGGGAAGACCCCGAGGAAGGGAAGGTGGCCTGGTGACAAGAAGAATTGCATTGTCACCTTGCCATGGGGTCAGCTCCTGGATTAAAACCAGGCTGGACAGGGCTTGGGGCTTTAAGGTCCTTCCAACCCAAGTCCTTCCATGAATCTCCTGTAAAATGTTTGTTTCTTTCTCAGGGCTGACCATCCCCAACCACACGCTGTGTTTGCACACACTCACTGCTCCCTGGAGCCACTTGTCCACAGCTCCCACCTTGGAGCTCTCTGCAAGTCACATCTCTGCACGTCCTCATCTGCATTTAACCTTGGGGACATTTAAATCCTTCCTTCAATGGGACCGCCAAAAATTAAATATATAAATATAAATACAAATATTAATAACTATAATCCATAAATATAAATATAAATATAAATATAAATATAAATATAAATAGAAATAGAAATAGAAATAGAAATAGAAATAGAAATAGAAATAGAAATAGAAATAGAAATAGAAATAGAAATAGAAACTGAACTTGAAATTAAATATAAGCTATACATATACATTTACATATATACACACATATGTACATATACACATACACATACACAGACACATACACATATAAATGCAATTAATATTAAAAAATGGGAAGAAAAGATCTTACAGCATTTAAAAAAAATATTATGGGTAAATAATAATAATAATGTCCAGTGTCCCTTCTTTCCCCTGTCAGAATGAAACAGATTAGAAATGCAGATTATTTTGTCTTTCCTCTGCTTCCCCCCCACCCCAAATCTATGCTCAAATGGAGGACTGGCAGAAGAATGGTTTCAAATGCACTGTGCAGATGAAGATAATTGAGAAGCTTTTTCTTTTCCTGATCATTTTGACTAACTCCTTCTTTATTCATTTCTTT
>JANPWX010019918.1:0-11030 GCA_024734555.1 Trochalopteron elliotii
CCGCTCCGTGCCGGCCTGTCACCCCCCGGGGACGGGGACAGGGTGGGGGCCGGCGGCGGCGGCGCTCCCTGCAGAGCCCCCCGGCGATGGCGGGCTCGGGGGGCTCGGGGGGTGCCCGAGCTACCCTGAGACACCCCGGGGAAGCTGCGGGCACCCCGAGCTCTCCGTTCAGGGAGGGATGGAGCCTCGGGAATGCGGCTGCGGGCGGTGATGCCCTGGTTACCTCCCGCCCGCCTGCGCACCCGCGGGGTTTGAGTTCAGAGGATCCGGCCCCGAGCTGATGTCACAGACAGACAAACAGAACCTTTGCGGGGCTCTGTGACATAATTTGGCACGTCCCGGTGCCGCGGGCGATGATCTGAGTCAGGAAGCCGCGGTGGAACTCGCTCCTGGGCCGCACCAGAGATCGGCACATCAGTCCTGGGGCTCCCAGTTCCGTGTCTGCTCGTGAGGCTTTGGCTTTCCTCGGGGGGGAACGGCAGAAGGTGCAGGCAGAGCACAGGCACCACCATCCCCTGTGCTCTGACAATTGATAACTGAAGCCTTGGTGCTCTCCCACATCGTCTATTTGGTTTAATTGCACTGTGAAATATTAACTGGGGAGATTTGCTCTGCAAACCCCATGAGACGCCTGCTGTGGCTTTGTCTTGATATCCTTCCAAAAATGAGTGAGAGTGGTCTTAAAATTTACCATGGCACGCAGCTCTGGCTGTGATGTAGTGCTTTGGGTAAGCTGCCAGCTGAGAACAAAAATACTGCTAATAAATGAAAGTGTCAATGATCATGGCATCGTAAAATTCCAAATAACCTCAAATATAAAGTTACTGATCTGGGAGTGACATGCTGTCACTGGCTGCAATGCCAGAGAGACAAACATGACACTCATCTTGAGAGGAGCTTCAGACGTGCCCCAGGAATCTCCAGATCAGTCAGTTTAGGTTCTGTGCCAGGAAAATTGTCTGCTGTTCTAATAAACTCCCAGCGTTTTTTGAGAGAAGAATGAACAGGATAAATGGGCAGGGGAAAAGGAGTCCCAGGAATGCCCAGAGAAGGGATGTGATTACTGTGACACAGTAATGTGCTTTTCACAGTTTGCTGTGTTTTTTCCTGGTGTGTTTTTTGTCAGTTCTGCACTTATGCCTGTTGCAGAGGTTTTGAAGTTGATGTTTGTGTGGGCAGCACTTGGACCTGCATCCATAAATCCAATGATTTAATGGGTCTTGATTCAGCACAACACATTTCCTTATTTCCTCTAATACCCTTTTGAACTTTGGACTCAATTCAACATTTTTGAGGGCCAGCCTGTTGGTAATTTAAATGAGAAAATACATGTTTTGAGACTTTGGTGGCACAGAAATTGCCACATCACCATGTTCAGGTGGGAGTTGCATTTTAACTGGTTATAGGATATCTTTACCTAACTAGTTTTAACTAGTCCAGGATATCTTAGATGGAAGTGAATGAAAAGGAGTTGGATTGAGTTTCTTCTCTGCCTCAATGTTGCCAAGTGACACCATAAATGGGTAATTAGCAAAATTGGTGGAATCTGATAGTTTCAAATGCAAACCCTGGATAAAAAAGTAACATAGAACAGTTGCTATCACACCAGGGTTTAACCAATAGGCATAAAAGGGTAACCTACATTGTTTGTTTAAAGTTTAATTTATTGTTGGCAGCTACCTTTGAGGTTATTGTGAAACCCCACATAAAATTCCTGTGGATCCATGATCTCTTTCCTTTAATAAAATTGTCCTTTCCTGCCTTGAATATTCCTTTGTGTGTGGCAGATCAGCATAGCAATAGAGATATTAACTGAGTTATCCAGCTGAAGGGATGTGATAGAGGCATTTAAATCTACAGCCAAAGAAAACAAAGAAGATCAGACTCTTGTGGAAAGTCCTGCCCAGAGAGGTCAGGCTGGACATATCACACAATGTGTACCTGAGTGTGCAAACTGTGCAAAAGTGAAAGGATTCAGAGTGTTACAAACTGCATCCTCGTGTCACTGACTCCTCCATCTCTCCTATTTTCCTGCGGGTGAAGTAAGAAATGGCTGTGCTAAGAACAGTTGGAAAATACAACTGCTAATTATGTGTTCTTGTGTTCAACTTTCACATCTGGGGTTCAGTTTTTTGAAGCTCTGATCTTTGGTGACTGGGATGATTTTTGTAGTGAGGCCCTACAAACTATTGGGTAGTTAAACTCTGTTTAACTTAAACTGTAACAATTTGTCAGACAAGGGGATTATAAACATCTCCATTTTTTTATTGCAGACTTCTTGAAACCTATAACAGTCTCACAGACAAACATCTGGTTGGATATTTCAGCAATGCCAGGATAAGGAGACACCTTCAGAAATCAGGACTGGTGAGACTGAAAAGTTTCCCTCAATTCTACATTCAGCTCAGAATGTTTTTATGCCTTTTTTCCCCATACTTCCTTTTGCTCATTGGAGCTTCCCTCTGCGAGGTGTTTCAGTTTGCAGACACACAGCATCACGTTGGTTCACTCAGGGTTTTTACACTGTGAAATATCAGCAATATTCGACTTCCTTAAACAGCTTCAGTGTCATTTTTGGGAAGTGTTTAAGGGAAAACCTTTGTAAAGGTGAATGTGCTGAACGTCCTGTGCCCTCCTGGCTGTGAGTCTCTTTGGCACAGGCAGGTGTTTAACCCTTTCCATCCCTTTGGGCATGGCCTGTGAAGGGTAAGGCTGAGCCCTGGGCTGTCAGAAATGTGGCTGCTGGAGCTTGTGGGGTCACAGATAACACAGTGCTGGAAGGAGAAGAGACTGGGGCAGAGGTGGGAGCTAACCAGAAGGAGGAAGTGGTTTTCTGGGAAACTGTGGTAATTTTAGGTGCACGAAGGACCAGGAAGACACAGAAGGTCAGGTAGGAAAAGCTTTTATTTTAATTTTTTGACTCTATTTTTTATATCTCTTGATCAGAAGGCAAAAGATTGGCTACACAGGGTGCCACCTTTCTGACCTGCTTGGTGAACATTACTATTAATCATATTCCTCCTCTGAGAGGAGAAATATATAAACAAAATAGATGAGTTCTAACTATCTACATAGTTTATATGAAGCTGCATGAGAATCTCCACTACAAACTGCAAACACTGGAAAGCAGGAAAATTCAGGAAATGGTGCTGTTTCAAAACATCCTTTATTTGGTCTCCTTTTCAGTAACTTTCAGTACTATTTGTGCATGGCAGATCTCCAGGAGTGGAAGGATAATACCTGAGAAGGAATATCGTCTCAATGCCATGAGGAGGGACCACCAGAGCCACTACCTGCAGTGCCTGGCTGATGCCATCTCCCACAAGATCCTGGACATGGAGGTGTGTCTGCCCTTCCTGAGGACGTGTGAGCCTCCTGAGGTGTTTCCTTCCTTCCTCAGGGGCTGCTAACCTGTCCTGGGCTGTTTTCCCTCTGTGCCCTCACGCTCCCCTGGAAGGCTCTTTGCTGCTGGGAAAAAGGACAGTCCTTCTGCTTGACCTTCCCCACACGAAACCTCTCATTGTCAGACCATGCTGCTGTGAGAGCAGGCACTGTCCTGCCTTCCTGATTGCTTTTTGGCAGCTCCCAGAGTATGAGGTGATATTCACAGGGCCAGTTTGCTGGAAAAAAAAAATCCTGATAGAAACAAACCGGTTTGAACATGTTTATAAATATTGTCTGAGTACAAAAATTGGGCACATTCCTGGGGAGGGTATCAGGAATGGAGTTGGTTCCTACAACTTTACCAGTGCTCAGTTGTTCCCTTGGCTGTGTGAATATCTGCAGGCAGAATGGAAATGGGCTCAAAGCTCAGCAGTTTCACTGCAGGGCGCAGGGAGGGCAGTGGCAGGGCAGAAGCAAGAGCTCCTGCCCACAGTGGCACCTCACAGTGCCCAGTAATGGGGTTTCTCTCCCTCTTGTCTTGCCCTGGCAGCGTCACCACCAGCGAGAGGTGAAAAGGAGGCTGGAATATTCCATGAGGAGCCCCAGGATGCCAGGCCAGGTAAGGCTTGAGCACACCTGGCAGTGCTGCCTGGGTGGGGTAATGACCACAAGCCTGACCAGGGATTCACTGAGACAAATGCTCTGTCTGTGACATGGAAAAGTACCAGGAACAGGCAAGGAGGGGGTGGTCCTGCCCCAGTTACATCTCAGGAGCTTCCATTTCTGCATTTAATTCCTTCTGAATCTAGTTATGCTTCTGCTTCTGCAGTGTTCTTGGTGGGGTGATTTAATCATGAGTTGCATGAAATGGAACCTCCTTGCATTTCTGTGTAGTAATAAATGTATGTGCTCTCTGATGTGTCTGTTGATGCTCCTTTGTTCTCCGTATGACAAAAGTTGTTAAATGTTCTGTTTTTCCAAGGCATCTGTGGTTTTACATACCTTCTTCACATTCCTTCTCAGATTTCCAGGCTGAAGGTCCTCAGTCTGAATTTTTCATACCTGAGCCATTCCAGGCTGCTCATTACTGTTGTTTTTGTTTGGTTTTTTTTTACCTTTTCTCGTTCTACTATTTCTGTTTTGAAATGGGGAACCATAACAGAATGAATAATTCAAGATACATTCTCCTCTCAGTAATTCTAGCCCTCTCTGATTGCTGATGAACACTGAGCTTGTGTGTTTGGTCGTTTGCCTCTCCACAGGATTTGGGCAGAACTGAGTTATGAAAGAGGTTTTTGGAGTCTTCATTTAGGTGCCACGTAGGCTGAACTTGATTCTGTGGTTACAGTCATGGAAATCCCATGGAAGTCAATAGTTCTTCTCCCTGTGCTATCCCCTGAATTCATATGGGAAAAGCCATCCCCATTTTGTCAGAAACACTCAGCATTTTATTTCTGTGTTAGGAACCTGAAAGCTTTGAGAAGAGTGCCTTGAGAAGGTGCCTGCCTCATTGAGCAGCTGGTAAACAGTGTCAGACCTGTTAAACTGTAAATAATACATCTGTAAGCAAGTCATGGGGCAAAAAGAGGAGGAGATTTTCCTGAAAGACTCTGGTCACTGTGGAATCCAGTGGGTCAGCAGCTGGAGAGAGCTGCAGGAAAAATGAATCAGAGGTGGGGACAAGTCTTTTTGCTTGTCCCTCACGTTGTCCCACGATTTCTTTCCCTTCTTTAACCAGCTGCTCCATGGGGTCCAGGCTGTCCCAGCTGCCCAGGGAGAGGCACGAGACAACCCCTGTGTTTGGATTGGGTGCCTCAGAAAAAAAAAAAAACAATCTAATAGAAACAAAGCAGTTTGTAATTATTGTCTGAGTACAAAAATTGGGCACATTCCCGGGGAGGGGATCAGGAATGGAGCTGGCTCCTACAACTTTACCAGTGCTCAGTTGTTCCCTTTCCTTTCAGGTGGAGCAGGTGAGCAGCTCAAGGGAGGAAACCACCCACGTGCACTGCCCACATCACCCCCTGGCCCCGAGGTGCCACCACGAGCTGTGTCCTTTGGCGGCCGGAGAACGAGCTGGGCGCCCACCCTGGGTGAGTCCCCCCAGCCCTCCCTGGGCTCTGCTGGGAGCACAGAGAGCTGCAGGTGTGGGCCTGAGCACAGAGCTCCCACTGCCACCCACTCACTGACAGTGCAGAGCAGCCCAGCCCTGCCTGGTCATTCTGGGTTAGGGCCCTGGGGTGGTTTGAAAGCAAAACGAGTGAGAGGCTCCAAGTCAGAAATACAATTTAATAAGAAGAAAGGAAAAAAAAAGCAAAATAAAAAATAAAATTTAAAAAAATATAAAATAAAATAAAATAAAATAAAATAAAATAAAATAAAATAAAATAAAATAAAATAAAATAAAATAAAATTAAAAAATAATAAATAAATAAATAAAGAATAAATAAAAATATTTAAAAAATAAAATAAAATAATTAAACATAAAAAATAATTTAATTTTTTTTAAAAAATAAAAATAAAATAAAAATAAAAATAGTTTAAAAATAATAATAAAAATTTTAAAATAAAAAATAAAAATAATTTTTTTAAAATGAAAAATACAATTAAAAATTTAAAAAAGAAATAAAAAATAAAATAAAATAAAATAAAATAAAATAAAATAAATAAAATAAAATAAAATAAAATAAAATAAAATAAAATAAAATAAATGCAACAATACAAACGACCACTGACAGAGTCAGAATAGAACCTGAGCAGGGTGATGGAAGCAGTCCAGATGAGGGGGTCTTCCTGAAGCAGTGATCCCCAGAGGGAGAGGGGTTGGGAGAACACTGCTCCAACAATTGGATTCAGCAGTTCATGAAGATGGTGATACAATACTTTGTGCACATCCTACACCACAACCCAGGACAGGCCCCATCCCTGGTCACTTGGGGCTGATCTCCTGGTGAAGAGGAATCTCCAGAAGCTGGTGTTGCAGGAATGGCACACCAAGACCTAGAAAAAAACTCCAAAACCTTTGCTGTCAGATAAATCTGCTTCAGTCTTTCCCTTTTAGCTGCCTCACGACCTCAGGTAGGCCAGTATCAGTGTGTTGAACATTGTCTGTAGCCCCTGTGTCCTCTGACAAGGTTACACAAAGCCCTGAAAATGGTGGGGGTCTTTAAGAAAACAGAGTTGGGGGGATGAAATCAGACTGGAGCTCATTCCAGAGGGCTGTGGTCTAGGAGCTCTGGCTTTTGCCCTTTGTTAACAGCAAAGAAGGAATGTTAATATACTCTTGAAATATAATGCTACTAAAGCCTATAGTCAAAGCTCAAATGTCTAGCTCAGTTTCAGCTGGTTCTTTATATCAATAATGATAATTAGTGCAGATTGAAGAGAAACTTTTGAGTCCTGAATGACCTTCTCCTCATACAGAGAACACCTGGACTTGGAGCTGATTGTTGCTGTGGACATTATCCTCACCAGCACCGAAGCAGGGAGCATGGTCCCTCTAAGGTGGTGAGTTACCCTCAGTGAAACAGCTGTTAACATTTTAACTGGGCATTCTGAAGCGCACACAAGGAAAAGGTGAAATAAAACAGAAAAAAGCTGAGCATTGAACAGAAATAGGGAGGTTTTTGTTGTGCACTCTCTCTGGGTCCATGTGCTGGAGTTCACAGCAAAGCAGCTTCTGTGAGTTCACTGTGTTTGCTCCAAGGCTGGGTGGTGAAGGGACAGTGGCAAACCTTGTATTTATGGCCAAGAGTTGTTTTGGATGGTCAGTTAGAGGTGCCTAAAGGGGGTCTGGCTCTTTGGAGGCAGACTAGAAAACATCATGTCCTGTAGGTATCTGAAATCACTCGTCACTTCCAGACCATCTTCCTCAGTGCTGTTATTTTTCTTTGTCGTGCTGCTCTGCACTGGAATCTGTGCACTGAGATTCTGTCATTGTTTTCTTTCCCCTTTTGTAGAGTTCCCTGCGACCAAACACAGCTCCAGGGAATATCCAGCAGCTCCCTGTCCTCCAGCCCCTCCCTGGCTGGGCTGCAGCAAGCTCTGTACCAAAGGCTTCCAAACAGAAGTGCCATGCACTGGAACACCACCAGCACTTTGTCCGTGGGGTGAGCCTGTACCTCCTTCTGAAAATAATATCATTTTGGGGACAGTTTGATAATATTGTTCAAGTGCTGCAGTTCCCAGAACTCTACACAACAGGGAACGTCCCTTTCAAATGGCATCAACTTTTATTTAAACTGTCATTTTTCACTCCCCTCAATTTTCAAGACACTGTCTCACTGGTCTAATGCCTAGTTCTTGATCACAGTGAGTAAAAATGTGGCAACTTATCTTTTATAGTATAAAATCTGCTAAGTGGGCTGGGAGAATGAGAGTCAAACGTGGTCTTGATGTATTTGCAGTTACCTTCAAGTGATATTTGGACCTGTCTTCTGTTCTAGAAAAACAAAATGTAATTGGTCTTGTGATAGGCTTTCCATGGGGTGAGAGGGTTTTGGGGTGGCACTGTGACCTGCTGCCAGTGACTGGCAGACTCTGTAAATAACTCTTTCTGATCTGTATTTGCTGTGCATCAGGATGGTCACCATTCTTTCTCCAAGAGTTTGCTGGTTGGTCCTGTTTATGTCCACTCAAATTATGGGTAATTTAATGATTTCTTCAGCACTCACAATTGACAGAACAGCTAAATCAGATGTCAATTCTGAGAACATGATGCAGAACTCAGGGCCACAGCAGGCAGCATTTACAGAACTTGTTCTCTAGTGACGTCTCACTCTTGGGGGCCGTGGTCCATTTCATTCTGCAAGAGGACTGAATCTCCATTCAGAGGAGGAAGCAGCATTTTGAAGCACATCTTGTATAACTGATGCCAAGTGATGTTTCTGGTGCTGGCTGCTCTGGGGATGTGCTTTCCAGTTGCAAACCCCAGAAAAGCTGCAGGGCTGTGCAGGTTCTGTCTGAGATGAGACCTTGGTGGGGCTGCAGCCAGGGCTTGCTGTTCACGGCTGTCCCTATCTCTGAGGGTGACATTTTCCAGCAACACAAACGTTGCCTGGCAAATTAAAAGAAAGGTGTTTAGCCCAGAAATATTTCACTGAGCAGAGTTTCAGGCCCCGAGCTGAGGAGCTGCTTCAGAAGGATTCACGTTGCTCAGTGTCCCGAGCAGTCAGACCGTGCCCAGTTCCACCCGCCCGGGAGCTGTTTCTGCAGAGGCTGTGCCACTTGGTTAAACTGCTTTTCCAGGGGGCGAGGAACGAGCTGAGGCTGCTGGATACCGCGGGGTGCCTGGGGTCCGGGCTGTCCCCGTACCGGCTGCCCGTCATCAGCCGCTGCCCGGCCCCGGTGGTGCCGCCCCGGCCACGGGCGCGCAGGAGGCGCCGGCGGGCGCTGCTGATGCTACGGCCGGAGCCCTCCACGGCCACCCGCTTCTACCCCACCACCGCCTTCAACGAGCAGGTGCTGGTCAAGGTGAGTCCTCCCTGCCCGTGTGCGGGGCTGCTCCGTCCCTCGCCGCGGGCTTTGCTGCCTCCTGCTGCTGAAAAACGCGGGTGCCTGGTTTGCCTAAAGAATGTGTGTGACTGTTAAAAATGTGTAATTGTTTGCGGCAGACACAGAAGGTCAGGCAGGAAGAAGCTTTATTTTAATTTTTGACTCCATCTTTTACACATTTTGGCCAAAAGGCAAAAAGATTGGCTAAACAAGTCGCCACTTTCTTGACCTCATTGGTGGACATCACCATCAATCATATTCCTCCTCTACAAGGAGAAATATGTAAACAAAATAGATAAGTTGTAAATATCTACATAGTTTATATGAAGCTGCGTAAGGACCTCCACTACAAACTGCAAACACTGGAAAGCAGGAAAATTCAGGGTGACAATTCTTGTGCATGTCTGTGTAAACTAAAGCATTTGGTGTTTCTTATCGGTTGGGGAGAAAAAAGGTGCTGAACAACAACCTATAGCAACTGTCATTCAAAGCCTTCCAGTTCAGCCAGTCTGATCCTGTCTCTGGCACGAGAATCTCAGGGGTTTGTGAAATGCCTTGAGAGAATGAACACTGCACCAAGAGCATGAACACTGCACACCAAGAGAGTGAACACTGCACACCAAGAGTGTGATCACTGCACACCAAGAGTGTGATCACTGCACACCAAGAGAGTGAACACTGCACACCAAGAGTGTGAGCACTGCACACCAAGAGTGTGAACACTGCACCAAGAGTGTGAACACTGCACCAGTGACACTGTCTCCAGCCAGTTTTAACTCCTGTAAATAAAGCTACAGGAAGCCAGGACTGGCAGGGGTGATGTGGGTCATTAAACCTGGTCCCTGCAGTTCAGGGCTATTCAGTGCCTTGCGTTTTCAGCTGGAAATATATCCCAGCCCCTCTGCATGTTACAAACACTCCCCAGTTTTATCAGCTCAGCACTTGTTATAAAAGCCTGGAAGTGCCAAGCATGTGCTGCACAGGGGTGAGCTTTGTTCTCAGCCCTTGTTGGGGCTGGAAGCTGAAGGCTTTTCTGTACATTTCCTGCTGCAGAACACCAGAGGGTACCCCAAGTCCCCGTTGTGCAGCAACGCCTTTGTCACCATGGTCTACCGAGGGAAGAGCAAACACGTGTCTCACCGGGAGTACAAGGACGAGATCAGAGTCTACCAGCAGCACTGTGGGACAGAAAACATTTGTGTCTACAAGGGCGAGCTGCTGGAAGGAGGTAAGGATGGAGTCAGAGAGCTCCTGTTGGTTCTGGCCACATTGTTTTGGCTAAAACTTTGCCCTGACATCAGAACGATTTCAGCTCAGCTTGGTCAAGGTATGTGCAGGGATGTTTATTCCATCTGCCTCCACATTAAATCTGGATTTGCTGTCCCATGGCTGAAAGTGAGGTTACAGTTACTTTTACAATGATGGTAGAACAATTTAGAGAATTGACTTAACAAGATACTTGTGGCTTAGGTTAATTTTCTACAGAGACATATCGTTAATAGAGCAGTTGTAGCAATAAACTGTCCTTAAAAAGGGGCCATCTGCATTGCTAAAACACATCAGTGAATGTTATTCCAGCAGGAGAAGTGTATGGGGGGAGCCCAGTTCCCATCTCTTTTTATGTGAGTGCCATCCCATCACAGCAACAAAAGCTGGATTTTATTCTGGGAAACTGGGCGCAGTGAAACTGGCAGTGAGGTGTGATGATTTTACCTGAACCCTTCCCTTCTGTGACTGCAGATACCTTCCAGTTCACCTCCAAGAGGCACCTGGGCTTCCCCTTCAGCCTCACCTTTTACCTCAACGGGCTGCAGGTGGAGAGGCTGAGCTCGTGCTGCGAGTACAGATACCAGAGGTGCTCCCAGCTGCGAGGCACCAACAGCTACTTCAGGGTTCTGCATGTCACCGGAGCTCCCCCTTGCTACAGGTGAGGAGGGAGTGCCCTTTGCCCACCTTGGGAGAGAGCTCCCAGCTCGTTCCTCTCCGCTCCTCTCTCCTCTCCCATTGCACACCCCGTGGTGTGTGACCCACAGCTGAGATTCTGCCCAGAGACTTTAATTTTCATAAAATCTTCATTTCCTGTAATTGTTAATTCAGGCCATACAAGCGAACTTATGGGCATGTGGATAATTTAAAATCTTTTATGGTCTTTT